>CM038466.1:74912022-75112022 GCA_021464415.1 Lonicera japonica | reverse complement strand
TGAACTGCATAGATCATAGGATTCAATGATTAGTGCGTAAATTAGTGTATGCGATGCATGATTACTGCCCTAATTTACTAACAATACATACATATATATATATACACCCGGTCAATGCCCGGTCAGATGAGATTCAGATTTTCGTAAACTAAACCCATTTAACCTGACCTACCCAGAATATAATAATTTTATTCCTCTAAATACCCTTATAGTACCCTCTAATTACAACTAGGCGGGTCAATGTGGGCTGGGGTGGGTTCGAGTGTAAGTTTACAAAAATAAATAGGTTGGGTTTTAAATGGAAGACATGTGTTGGCTCGTGTCGAGAAACTTGCCCCAAACTCAAACAGTCAATTTTTTTCTATATTAAAAATTATGTTTTATGTAGAACTGCTCAAACAAATTAATTGTCAACTTACCCAAATTAAAATAAATTTGATTATAGCATAAATTTAACTTTTATCTATTTATTAAGTTGAAAACATTAATAAGTATTCCATTTATTAAATTATATTTTTTATTGCAATTCTACTTATTCAAGAAATCGTAATATTTTATATTTTTATTTTTAATTTTGGTAATAATAATTAAGGCCTAGTTCGGCTTCGGAGAGGAATATTACGGAAGCCTACGAGTTAGAGAATGGGTGCCCGAAAGGAATGGTACTTATACCAAGGACTACCAAAGAAGAACTTGGAAGTGCTAAATCCCTTTTTAAGCAATACCAATCAAACAGTTTTCCCCTCAAATCAGCGGCTGGTGTGGGCTATGACGTAAGTTTTCGTTTCTTCCCATCAAAACTTTTTTTTATATTTTATATTATAATAAAACAATCACCAATATTTATTTTTGATATTTATATCATAAAATGCACTGTCTTATATATGTAATGCCTCAGTTCTCTTTAGTCTAGTACCACTTGTTAACTTTTAGTACAAAATAAATCTTCCGGTTTTGCAGTTTCCTTTAATTAAAAGGTATATATATGTATGTAACGAAATATATACTAGTGAAAAAATTGACATATTTACATTTGCTTACAATACCCGAGAAGACCTCACATGAAGATACACGATTTATCATATATATCGTGCTATCATTCGTGTTTATTACAACTACATGAAGACTCATATATATATATATATATAATATAGTCTCCTCCATCACAATATTAAAGTTGTTATACCTTCAATGCTAACATTAGAAGTTCTTAATTCCTTCTAGTGACAATTAGGACATCGTCGATCCCTGGAGGTGGAATTAGGATATAACTGGCAAATTCCCCTTTTATTACCAAACTAATTGCTTTGAAGATTAAAAATATATAAATATTGTAGACTTTACCTCCTTTAATTAAATATATGGGCACAAGCACGCTACACACTTGATTTATATGCACGTCATGTATAATTCGAATCTCTTCTTTCAGTTTATATATACATAGATTTTGAGTTCTATTACTGATCTCTCTCCCTTTATTATTTACAAAACAAATAAAATATTTGCCCGGCACCCCAACACATTGGTCACACCAAAGTCAAAAGTTAAAGAGGTCAGGCCTTTGTAAGATTCCAAACTCCACCCTTGTAACTTCTAGTTAGAGATATAATTAGGGTGGGTTTGACAAAGCAAACTCTAGTCTAATTCAATAAAAACTAAATTACAGTTTTCGTTATACATTAAAGACTAAAACTAGTATAATGTGTCCACTTCAATCAACCCTCTGTTTAACAAAGAACTCGTCCAACTTCTATCTTCTCTGTCTTGAACTAATTAATCAACCGTGGTAAGCGATCGATGTGTTGTGACAACTGGCCAGTTGCCATAAATTTGTTGTCACTAAACATCACAGCCCATTATTTTATTTGAGAAATAATATTGTTGTCACTATGTAATATATAAATTAAAATTTGTTGAATATGTATCATATCAATTTTATAATTTTTAATGTAGGTTGCAGGAATTGAAATGAAGGTGAAACCGAATACGAAATATCACGGGGCTGAAGCAATTATAAACGTATACCAGCCGGAGGAGGTCCAATGGCACCAATATAGTGCAACCTTAATTAGGCTTCATAGTGGCCTTCCTAGTTCTTTGAGCTATATACAAGCTGGATGGATGGTATTTTTTACTTATATTTCTGGAAAGTCAATTAATCTTATTTTGATAATTACAATAAGTTAATAAAGTGTTATTTAACTCGGTTGTTCCAATGATGATACCCATTTTAACCGATATATCTTCCGACCAAGTGTAACTGCAAACCGAAGCAAATCTCACACAAGCTTTACAAACGCTTCCACTCACAAGAAATGAACTCAGGTGATATACATGTGCTATACAAAGCCAAGAAAAGATCTAGATCATCAAGCAAGTGAAGATATGCACAATAATGATCTCCACATGTTCTACAAGTTATCAAAACCAAGAAAAGATCAAGAACATCAAACAAGTAAAGATACGCACAAGAAAATCAAGTATCACGAAGACTCGAATTATCATTGAATGGAGTGAGTGCTTAGATTTTGTGTAAAGATACTTTATTGATCAAATTCCTATAGCTCAAACATATTCTTGCATCTTTTAAAGATTGATTCAAACTAGCTTGAAATTGAATTTATTTGAAAAATATCATTTTACAAAAACCGAATTTCAAAATAAATTCATATTAATTTTAAATGACCATATTTTAAGCTATAATAAAAATAGGTATCTTAGAAACATATCTTTGAAGTTAAAAAATCATTAGAATTTTATTTGGAACTAAATTATTAAATTGCAAAAATATTTTTATTTTTACATTTGAAATTCGCTCAATGTTTGCCCAGTTTTGATCTAATGGTAAGATGGAGGCCTTCCCGAACTCCGATCATTTTGAAATTTTTACAGTAGTTAGAAAACATATCCTGAAAATTTTGACTAAAATTTGAGCATGATCCAACAGTCTAATTTGGAGAAATTAACAAAACAATTTTAATTTTTTTTGTCAAAACTAGCTATTGGAAAGTTTGAAAATGTATACCTTGGAGCCAAAACCTCTCTTAATCATCCCCAACGGCCATATGATTTTGTAAGCTATAAATATGATGTCTTAGACATGTTTTAACACACTTGAATCATTCTACAAACTTATTTTACATATATACAAAGTTATTCAAGTATTCAATTCATCTTATTGATCAAATTCTTCATTTTTGAGATATATACTTTAATCAATTTTGATATCTCTTAGTGTGAGCTTCATTTGTATTTTGTTATACACAAGAGAGATATTGTACATTGGTGTTAGCCACCAAAACTTATTCAAATCATATTTGTGAGAGGTGTATCTCATAGAATAGCAAGATGGATTTCTTGTGAGAATATTTATGGTGTTTCAATACTTGTAAGAGTGTGTGAGAAGAATACACTTGTAGAGGTTTGATCTTCACCCGGAAGGAGAACGATTATAGTGGAAATTCTCGGGGAACTAACCGAGCGCGGAGTAAGGGGAACAAGCCGAACCGTGTGGACAAAAAATCTTCGACTTCAAATTGGTTCAATCTTTCTTACTCAATCTCTTTATTTATTTGTTATATTAATTGATTGAAGTTGCTTATATTATTGCTTATTCTTGGGATTGATTATTTAATTGATTGTTTTCCTTGATAAACTTATTTAGCTAAGTTGCTTTGCTTAAATATTTTAAAAACGTTTTAATTCCGCATTAAGTTTTTTAAAACCCTATTCACCCCCCCTCTAGGGTATTTTTCGACCTACAATTACAACACTAAACATATGTGTGTGTATATATATATATATATATTATATAAATAGGGATAATCAAAGCAATTATATTTTTGTCAAAGTATAGTATTACTTTTAAAATTATATTATATATGTTTTTAAATTTATACATTGCTATGCAAACGTCACAATTGCTTTGAAAATAACATCCCCCATTTATATTTCTTGAGCTTCATTTATTATTTTACTCCAACATCTGCCAATTAAGAATTCAGCCGTTCTTGTCAAAAGACATGTACTAACTTAAATAAACAAATTAATAGATTGAGTGATGTATTAGAAAGCGCATTGGTCAATACTACACATGGACACCTCGCTTAATCTTTTAATTTGGTTATTTAAATTGACATATGTATCATTATTCTTAAAAAAACAAAATGAAATAAAATAAAACTAATTCCACTCTAATCAATATTTGATAAAATTTATTTGCTAGTGCGAGATTAACTATATGAGATATACATGTCTCATAAAAGAAATGAGCCCACGATAAAGAGGGGCGCGACCCAAAAATAATCAGTGGGATGGGCTAACCTAAAGAGAAGTCTTTTATTAAAAATTTTATTCTAACATTAATACTAGAATTGCCCATTGACCAAAATTGTCTCCTTCATGATTAAAATAGACATTGTAAAGAAGTACTCTACTTGCAAGGCAATGAATATCTTCTTTCGACCCAAATTAATCATTTATGCTGTTATTTTGCTATTTCTTTTGTATGTTCAGGTAAACCCGGATTTATATGGCGACGACAAGACAAGATTTTATATATACTGGACTGTAAGATTTTTGTCATCCCTTTTCAATCAGCATCATGATTCATGATAATTTTTAGTTCATTATTATGTATGTTCATAAATTATTTTATAATATTAAAAAAATAAAAAAATTCAACAGCTATCTAGAAATAAAACATTAATACCAGTGAATCAAACAACCAGGTGGGGGAAAGGGTAGCAAACGGGAGCAATCAACAACTAACTAATTTATATAACTCTCTTAAAGTTATATAACTCACTATATGGTTATACTTTTAATTTTTTTTATATATAATCTTTTTACCTAGTACTATTAGCCCACCCCTCGAAAAAATTCTGGGCCCGCCTCTGCTCTCACCCCAATATATATGGCCTTGGTCCTGGCCCTGTATATATATTGACGTGAAATATGGGTTCGGGGTCTAGCTAAAGTTGTTTCACTTTTTATTTGTTTTGGTACAATTTGTTCTGTTTTTTGTACACTAGTCAACTTTCCCATATAATTTTTTTATTTAAAAAAAAGGAGAGAGTATCATATCGAAAGTTTTTTCTCCCTGGAGGTTGGAGGGTTGAGGAAAGGGGGATGGGGTTGTTTCACTTTATTTTTATCTTTTTGGGTAAACTTCATTCTATTTTATATGGGTTTCCGTTTTAGTCCCATGTATATATATACCACACCATCATTTATAAACTTTTGATGTAAGCCGTAAAGAGTCTGGCGCATGCACGTGGAATCATTTTGTTTCCCTTGTCACGAGGTGGAATCATTTACAAATTAAATAGACATTGTTATATGGTGAAGAAGAGAAATACTTCAATGGTTTTAATTTCCTCCTTGTCCTCATAACAAGGAGATCTTAAGTTCGATCTACTTGTGATATTATGTGCCAACTTTATATTGTGGTAATTGTGAATTTATGATCTATTCAAAAAAAGAAAAAAAAAGTTTTATTGTAAACATTATTGCTTTATTTTTTAAAAAGTAACATATTGTTGCTTACAAGTACCGTTTTATTGAAAAATTGTGGCCATCACACAAATTATAACAAATATCTATCATTGTAAAACGACCCTAAGGGGTCGTTTGTTTAACCATCTGAAATATGAAAACTTAAAGTTTTTAGATTTGAGTAGTATATGGGTTGTTTGTTTGAAAAAAATAAAAATAAATGTTGAACCACTAAATTCTGAAAATTTTGGTTCAAAATTTTAAGTGCAACTATACCACTTAAATTTGAAATATGAAAACACACCAATACAAAATATCAATTTTACCCTCATTCAACCCTAACAACACAGCTCCTCTTCTCATTCCCATTTCTCCTCTACGCAGCTGCTTCGTCTCTTATTTGTTTTGGGGGGGTTGAAGTTTTGGCTTGGAAAATAAAAATAAAAAATGGAGAAGTAACTTACTTGAATGAATAAAATGATGTAGTGGAATCATTTTGGGTGGTGATACTTATATTCTACAAAATATTCGGTAATACTCTCACTTTCATTATGCTCTTGACAATCGAGTAAGGTATTTGTTACTCGTTTCTTAATGGTCGATTATAAGTATATATATTTGATACTTAAGGGCCAAATATATAAGGCATTGTCAAGTGTATACTTGGTACTTAAGAATTGAGTAACACGCACCTTACTCGGTTGTCAAGGACCAAATGATAAGTGGGAGTGATATATATCAAATGTTTTGTGGGTATAAATATTTGCACCGCTCATTTTTACTAATAGGAATTGTTATTTGGAGAATATTAAAAATACTTCAATGGTTTTTTCCTCCATAATGAGGAAGATCGACCCACATGCATACACGTGACCTAAATTGCATGTTGGATAGCTATGCAAGGTAGCTTAGCCGAAAAATCACTCTATATTTGGCTACAAGAAAATAATGTAACAATGCAGCTCTGACCTACATTTTCGGCTCCAATTATATCAAAAGTCTCAATGTTTATGGCTGGAAATTTAAAACTGAGATATGCATACCTCTAATATTTACAATGTAGACTTGAAAAGGCTATATATTATATGGTCATGGTTGAAACATCTCAATCTGGTGAGAAATTAATTAAAATGGTAAAATGGAATCATTAATTTGCAAATAGAAATTACATGTTATTTGGAGAAGAAGAAAAATACTTAAAATGCATACACATGTATTTGTAACTGTTGGACAACTATGCAAGGTATAGCTGATCAGCCAGAGAAGTACTCCATTTTGGCTACAAGAAAAAGGAGAAATCTTCAATAAATTTGCAGCCCTGATCCACTTCTACAGTTCCAATTATATCCAAATTTTCAATATATACAGTTGCAATTTAGCAGTTTTGTAGCTTTAGGGACCTCTAATACAATGTAAGTGGCATCAATATAATTTATTTAGTTGTGAATATGATAGATCGGGTCATTTTTTGGGGATGGAAGAAGAGAGGGTGATCAAACCGTGGTGCTCTATTTGATATTAATTTAACCACTTAGGCACATGCCCGGATTATACCATTTAGCATATAGATGCCAATATTATTTTTATTTGTAGTCATCATTTTTGAAAGAAAAAACATAACAATTGTTAGAACAAAACGCAAGTCTTATATAACCTTTGGTTCCTCTGAATGTATGATTGATCTTCGAGTTGTTATGAAATTGGTGAATGGAAGCTCACACACAACTAAAGTAAAATTGAGAAAATGAAGAAAAATAACACACAGAATTTACGTGGAAAACCTCCAATTAAATTGAAGGAAAAACCACGGGCAAATAACGGAGGATTTTATTTATAAAATGGGATACAACACCTTCTCTCTAAATATAAGGAGAGAACAATTACACTCTCTCTTAATTTAGGAGAAACAATAATCTCTCTCTAGATCTCTCTTTACCAAGCTTTGTTAATTCTTGGCTTGATATCCAAATGGAGTAGGATGGAGAGGTATATATAGTAGTTACAAAATACATCCAATGGTCCACATTCAATCCCACCAACCATGATTCAAGGGCTCATATTCATTCTCACCTACCACGTATGATGTAAGCGATGACATCATCGATGCATGATGTAAGCGATGACATCATCGATGCATGATGTAGGCGATGACATCATCATGATGTAGGCGATGACATCGTTGATGTACGATGCAGGCGATGACATCATTGATGCACAATGACAATTGTTATTTTTCTACTACCTCAACAATCTCCACCTTGGCAAATAATTGCTTAAATGGTTTTAACAATATTTTCCACATTAAAGTAATCAACCGAGAGATCTTTGTATCCCTTCCATCCTTCCATATTTGCCAGCTCTATGCATGCTTACGTTTTTACTAGACCACACAAGGATCTACACCATTCAAACTTGTCAGTACTAATTGGCTTGGTCAGAACATCTGCTAAGTTCTCATTTGTGTGAATCTTTTGCATATCCACCTTTCCATCTTCTATCACCATTCCGACGAAGTGATATTGAACTCCTATGTGCTTTGTTCTGGAATGAAAGGTGGATTCCTTGCGATATGTAAGGCACTCTGACTGTCACAAAATAGAGTGATTTTTTCTTGTTTGTGTCCAAGCTCCTCCAATAACCTTTAATCCAAACTGCTTCCTTGCAAGCTTGTGTAGCCGCCATATATTCTGCTTCTGTTGTAGACAAAGCTACCACAGTCTGCAGTTTTGATATCCAGCTTATAGCTCCTCCTGCAATTGTAAACACATAGCCTGAAGTGGATTTTCTTTTATCGAGATCTCCTGCAAAATCTGAATCCACGTAACCTCTGACAGTTAATCCTGATCCTTCATAACATAAAGCTGCATCTGAGGTTCCTTTGATATATCTCAGAATCCTCTTCATTGTACTCCAATGCTCTCCACCTGGATTCGCCACGTATCGACTAACCATTCCCACTGCTTGTGCAATGTCTGGTCTTGTACATATCATAGCGAACATTAAACTTCCCACTGCTGATGCATACGGTACTCGAGACATCTCCTTCCTCTCTGCTTCATTTCTAGGACACATACTTGAGGATAACTTAAAATTAATAGGTAGTGGGGTTGAGATTGGCTTACAATCTTGCATGTTGAAGCGTTGCAAGATTTTCTTTAAATAATTCTTCTGAGAAAGCCAAAATTTCCTGTTATTTCTGTCTCGGTGAATTTGCATCCCTAGAATCTTGTTTGCTGGTCCCAAATCCTTCATTTCGAACTCCCTAGCCAATTGTGCCTTCAGTTCCTGGATGTGAGCTTTGTTGGGGCCTGCCACCAACATGTCATCCACGTACAACAGCAAGATAATAAATTTATTATCACCACCAAACCTCTTGTAGTACATACAATGGTCTGAATTAAGCCTGTTGTAACCAAGGCTAATTATGAAGGAATCAAATCTCTTATACCAACACCTCGGCGCCTGTTTGAGACCATATAGAGATTTGTTCAACCTGCAAACCAAGTTCTCCTTGCCTATTTCAGCAAAACCTTATGGTTGGAGCATATAAATTTCTTCTTCAAGTTCTCCATGAAGAAATGCAGTTTTCACATCTAACTGCTCCAGATGTAAGTCAAGCGTAACACACATAGCCAGAACTATTATGATTGACGTAAGTCGTACCACCGGAGAAAATATCTCGTTGAAATCAATACATTCTTTCTGAGCATATCCCTTTACCACCAGTCTAGCACGATACCGCTCCACCTGATCATTGCTGTCACGTTTGATCTTATAGACCCATTTGTTACCAATAGCTTTACGTCCACTAGGTAATGGTACTAGTTTCCACGTCTTGTTTTTGTGTAAAGCTTCAATTTCCACCTGCATTGCTGTCATCCACAGAGATGCATCCGAGCTACTTGTAGCTTCGTGAAAAGTTGTTGGCTCACATTCCTCCGTTAAAAGACAGTATGCAATATTGGTTGTCGTAACATATTTCGACTGCCAAGCTGGTGGCCTTCTCTCGCAAGTTGACCTCCGAACTTCTATAGCCTCAGACTGGATAGGTTCCTGTATCTCGTGTTCTGGTGCATTTTCAGAAGAAGCTGGATTTTCTTGTACTGAACTATTCTCTACCTGAACTATTGTAGTATCTGAATTTTCTTGTACTGAACTATTTTCTTGTAATGATCTTTTCCTTCTT
Organism: Lonicera japonica; assembly: GCA_021464415.1. NCBI lineage: Eukaryota > Viridiplantae > Streptophyta > Magnoliopsida > Dipsacales > Caprifoliaceae > Lonicera > Lonicera japonica. The sequence continues at coordinate 75,102,340 of CM038466.1, read as the reverse complement.
CAGATATTTTCGAGAATTCGATTCCAGAGACGAGACACGTCGAGTGCCGTGAATAGATTCGATAATTCTTCAGAAATAAGACGAGAATCGAGAATGCTTGATGAAAGACTAGAAAATCAGATATAAGCCAATAATTCTTCAATCCCAAGTTGCTGTCCTTGAACCCTTGGGGGTGTTGGCCTATTTATACTGTTTGGGGCAGATTGTCGCGCGACACTTCTCTAAAAAGGGCATATGTCGAGCAACAATGTGTCCAATGTCGCGGGACAAACGGCTGAAGTGATGTTTCTGACAGACTGATGTGTCAGAGAGTGGATGGTCTAGTGTTAGGAGTGATTGTCACGCGACAATGTGATATGTCGTGCGACAGTCTCTCTTAAAAATAGGTTTGTTGGCCAACAAACCCTTTCGGGGTAGTTTCGGGTGCTTGGGTGGGTCTCGAGCCCAAAAACAGTAGTTCTCGAAGGTCGTTAGGGTTCTTGCGGGGGTCACAGATCGGGGTGTCTACAACATTATATTGGGAACAAAGATGAAGAGGGTATTATTTTGGGACATAAGATTTTTGAAAATATTAGTTTGGGAAAAAAGTCGGATTTATCATTTATATATATCCTCCATTTCTTTTATACATATAATTAATAAGAGCATTTCCAACCGTTGTGTAATTTTTTTTGTGTAAATACTATGTGTCAAGACACTTTTACACAAAACTTGAAGTGAAAAAAAAATATGCTCCAATGATACATTTTTAAACTTTTGTGTAAATTTTGAATGAACCAATAAGATAATTATGCATATTAGACATCATTTTATGCAATTTTTAATTAATTTTTCTCAAATTTTGGTATACATAATATTATAACAACAATGGATCTTACTTTGTTGGTCTTAACAAGTAGATTTTAGATATATAATTTTTATTAAAATATATGATTTTTGTTAAAAGTTATTACATTTTAAAGTTTTATACAATAATTGAGGAAAGAAAAAGCTGCCGTGGCAGTATAAATTTGGGGTGTATTTTACACATTTATTTTACACAAAGGCTAAATTTAAAAGACCGTTGGAGCTCAAAATTTTTACAAGTTTTGTATATTTTACACAAAACATAAATATACACTACTATTAGAAATGCTCTAAGCTTGAGACCATCTCCATTGTGCATGGTAAAATTGTAGGGTAAAAAGCCAATTTTGGCATATAATACCAACAATTCGTTGCAACGCATAGGCTAAAATTCTCCCATTTCAACCACACGACATTCATTGTGTCGTGTGGTGAGCCACGTCATCATCACCCCACGATGGACTGAATGTCGTGTTGTGAGCCACGACTTTCTGTACATCGTGGTGAATTTTCTTTCTCTCACCCGATATTCTGTTCATCATGGGGAGCATATGGTACCCGTATGGCAATTTTATAATTTTATTAGCATTCTAACATACACTATTAACTATTACCCATCTGGCTGCAAGGATTGATATGATAAAATTGACATATTGGAGTGTGCATTGGAGATGGTCTGACAATCCAATTTGTAGTTGAAAAACATTAGGATGTGAACGTACGACGTGAAATCAGAGTTGTATATATCGAATCGAGATAGGGTATTATAAGTTATAATATAATTAGAAGAGATATTAATAGGAAATTCTTAAACTCCAATAGCTAGTAAATTCCTAGAACAATTTAGATATTGCTAGAGTTTTAATACAATTGGAATAGATATTATAAGAAATTTGAAAGCCCAATAGTTTGTGAATACTTAAAAACCAACGTGGGAATTCTTACAACATATACTCTCTTTTACAATCACTAAGATAAATTAATTGAAACTAATTATTTTTTAGGCCATCTCTAATCATCTTTTCTAAGATCACATCTAATAGAATAATTAAAATTGAATAATCAAAATAACTTTGGATTATGCATTTAGTAAGTTGTTATCATCTCCCGTAGAATAATTAAAATTGAATAATCAAAGTGACTTTGAACTATGTATTTAGTAAGTTGTTAAAGTTAATAATGTAGGCATCCTCAATGATTATTTTTTCTCAATAACCAAATTTATGGGGTTCATTATATTGATTGGCCACAAATTAATCAATTTGAATTTTATTTCGAAAAAAGGAGGGAGCGATGATTTAAATTTAAAATAATTATCTTTTACTCACTAAAATTAGTGGGTCCCTCATTTTGGTTATTGAAGAATGTTGTTAACTTTGATTATAAAGACAATAGATTTAGTTATTGGTTAAAAGGTTGCTAACATTTGATTATACCATTGAGATAGTGTTTTTAGTTAACATTATTAAAATTGATTATAATTGTTATTTTGATTATACTATTGGAGATACTCTAACAATAAAAATTTTTATAATAGAAATGCGAATTAGATAAAACTCTCCGATGGGAGTTTCTATAGTATTTCCATATGACAGGCAAGTGAGTCATATGAAAAATTTTCATCACTTGCAAATTTTCTATCTTACATAACAACAATTAATGGACCCAACAACATTTTAATATATCAAATTAATTATTAAATATTTTAAAAGTAGTGTGCCAACGTAATTATATTTAAGACTTTTATATAAATACAATTATATTATCAAATAGATAAATAATTCTATTAAAAATACCCTGACGCATGTAATAGAAACATATTTATAATAAAAACCATTGGAAATGCCCTTGCAATCGCCATAATCACCACCCTCTCCCCCGAATGAAAATCTATAGCCCCAATAGCTGTCTACGTAATTGTATGAAACCGCAAAAAAGCAGCGAGATTCCCTGATTCTGACGTCTGCAGCATTGGGACTTGTGAAGAGTTCATCTTTATTCACACGTTGTTTGACTTGTCGCATGAAACAAGTCTCTAAGAAGTCGCCCTTGTTAAATTTACCACTTCCCATTGGTGGAGAAGAAGAAGTGTTGCTATACACTTCACCACCCCAAATTACAGTTTCTGCTCCTTCAAAGTCTAAATGCTTGATTAATTCTTTGGGCCAGTACCCTAATACGATTCCCTTGTTATCATCTTCATCATTTATTTTAAGCCACCAATTACCAGTACGTGGGTCCTGGAATCGCAAATTAAATCCAAGTGAATTGTGAAAATAATAATATTTTGTGTTGTACGCAGTAACGAACCTAGAAATTTAGTTAAGGAGAAACAAAATTCAAAGCACACAAAAGCATATTTAAAGTCATAAAATTGTAACGCAAACATAATAGCATTAATAATGATACTTCATACAACTTAAATATATAGCGAATATGAACAATTACAATAAATTACAATAATACAACGTAAACATAATAGCATTAATAATATTATGTAATTAATCAGCAAATACAATTAATGTTATAAAAGTAATCAAGAAATAAATTATACATAATATTAAAACGTAGATCTAAGAAATGATTCACTTTAGTAGTGTTGAAAAATTGGGTAAAAAAATACCATTTTTGAGCTATTTTGAGAGTAATGTTCAGTAAGAATTCACACTCAGTTATGAAATGTTATTATAAATTCATGTTCTTGTCTGTGAGAATATTGAAATCGTATATTTATTTGCTCAAAATAGTTATGGGGTGAATAATTAATTATCATTCAAAGTGAGCAACTTATGGTGAAAAAATGAAATGAAAATGGGCAAATCTCACATAAAAACTTTGAGAAAAAATTAATAGGTGTATAACAGATCACCTCTTATAATGTATTAAGCATTCAAAAAAAAAATAGAGTAACCATGTGACTCGTGTGCGCCACTTGCAGTGGACAAAAACTCTAAAAAAATTTTAAATTTTACACATACGTTTTCGTATATAATTTTTTTTTTTAAATAATACTCCATATGTAACAAAAAAATAAAATCAAATCTATGCGGAGATTTCTACATTGACTTAGGATGGGGGATATGGGGTTCTAAGAGGCAACTTAGATAATTAATAGTAGGCGAGTTTTACACTTTTATCACTATAATTTAGTGACCATGAACTTGCCATTTATGAAAAAATATAATCATAATAAATAGAATTTGGCATGAAAAGTAATAGTAATAATCACAAAAAGAAGAAGTTGGAAGCTAGTAATGGAATTTTTTACAAAACCGGACTATTGTGAGAAATTGGATATGGCCAACATTTGGCATTAACAAAAATAATAATCACAAATACCTTTCTTTTTTCTTGAACTACAACGGTAATTATAAGTTTCGGACTATTTGTTAAATTTCACTCAAAGGGTCTACTAAATGGATGAATTTGTTTTCCATAAAATTTAGTGAAAATCATCTCTATAATGAATACTATTGAGTGAAGTTGAATCAAACAAATATTGGAAATGAGGCAAATCCGTAAGTTTGGGACCCTTCTCTCCCCTCCCCTCCCCTCCCAAATCCTCATTGCTAGCCAACACTATTATTGTGCTACAAATCTATGGACAATACGTAATAATAATTATAATTCAAGAAAGAAAAAGCAAAAAAAACAAATATTTGTATGAAAACAAAATAAATATTTACCTGGTCAATAGCTATCTTGACTTCGAATTGAGCACCACCGGGCTCGGAGACATTATGTAACACAAAATCCACAGGTACATTAGGACTTGTTACCACAAAACCCGCGCAATAAATATTAAAGCATCCTGATAATTTTCCATCGTGCACATCCTGAAGTAGAATTTAATTAAGCAACTATATATTAGGCAAAAAAATTAATGTTATTATATTTTCACTTTAGAATATGAACGCTCCTGTCTACCTAAAGTACCTTTCGTCTCATTTTTCTTAGTTTTTAAAATATTTAACCACCGTGGACTACCCCACTCACTACCGGACTACAGCCGATCTTCGTCCACCTTATTGGAACTCCTATATTAATTGCACGAGACCGGTGGCAGCAGTGATTAGTGAACTCAGTGACCAACGTAACATGGCCCATGGGTGAGAAGAATAAATTTTCTTCATACTTTCAAAAAGAAAAAAGAAGAAGAAAAAGTGTTGTGATGCACATATGTTTTGGGATATTATTTTTAATATTATAATAATACCCGACAAATATTTTCTAAGGCATCTCCAATAGCAATGTGTAAAATTGATGTGTAAAAATGTGTGGACTAATAAATAATTGACATTTTGTTGTTAAAAAGTTGTTTTACACGTAAATTATAGACATTCTGATTTTTGCTCCAATGGTTCATACTTATAATCTTATGTAAAATTATGATGCACCAATTATATGGAAACACGCGGAATATATAATATTAAACATTTTTATAAATATTTTTTATTTATTATTAAATAGTCAAAGTGGGTATTGATTTAAAAATCTTGATGAGTAAAATTCAAATATGCAAGTTTTATTACAAAATATATTTTTAATTTTTATTTATACTATTTTGAAGCTTTTGTAAAAAGTTGGAGAGAGGAAATGATGAGGTGGATGTGTAAAATAAACACCCATTTTACACAAAAGATGATTAATTACAAATTTTATGTGACATGATTTACACATGTTTATTGAAAATGCTTTAAGTCTCAAATTAATAGTCATGACTTAAGTAGTTTCAAAAGAAAAAAAAACTAATAATGATCAAGAATATAATATTATTTTTGTACAACTGGAAGATATAAGCCAAATGGCTCGTCATCACCGGAGCTACTGCTTGGATCAAAGAATACAACCAATTTTTTGTTATTAAATTTGTTAGATTAATTATGTTTTAGAAAAGGAAAAGCAACTATTAATCTGAGACATCTTAAAAAAATGTGTGATTTTTAATTTGGAGTTATTTATATTAGGCTTCATGAAGTTTTACTGCTTTTGCATTTTCAATATTCTTAATGAAGTTTATTTTGTGCCACGCCAATCCGTAAAGTTTGATCTCATTTTTACTTTAGTACAAAATCCAATATGTTGTTTCTTTTTTGGACAGAAGATGCTACTTGCAACTGACGTGACTTAAAGATCAAAATGACACGTGACATTCTCCGTCCAAAAACTTAACGGTGGGTGAGTTTTGGACTAAAGCGAAAATGGGTAAAAACTTTAAGGACGGACATGATGCAAAATGAATTTCACAGACAAAAATATAAAAGCAGTCAAACTTTAAGGGCATAAATTATAAATATCTAACTAATTTGGAACTATTGGAGTTATAATCAAGGGTGGAGTCTTCATTTGTTTAAGGGAGGCAAGTTTAATTAGTACTAGTATAACATTTTGTATATTAAAAAAGAAAATGTTATCTTTTTTTTTCAAGATTAAGGGGGTAAGATTAATACTAATATTAAAATGTTAAATGTTAAAGGAGGGGGGTTTAATTAATATACATATATTTACAAATTTTAAAAATAATTAGAAGAGTAAAATAGCAATTTTTAAAAATTTAAGGGGGTTGATTGCTCCCGTTTGCTACCCCTTTCCCCCACCTGGTTGTTTGATTCACTGGTATTAATGTTTTATTTCTAGTTAGCTGTTGAATTTATTTTTTTTAATATTATAAAATAATTTGTGAACATACATAATAATGAACTAAACGTTATCATGAATCATGATGCTTATTGAAAAGGGATGACAAAAAACGTACAGTCCAGTATATATAAAATCTCGTCTTGTCGTCGCCATATAAATCCGGGTTTACCTGAACATACAAAAGAAACAGCAAAATAACAGCATAAATGATTAATTTGGGTCGAAAGAAGATATTCATTGCCTTGCAAGTAGAGTACTTCTTTACAATGTCTATTTTAATCATGAAGGAAACAATTTTGGTCAATGGCCAATTCTAGTATTAATGTTAGAATAAAATTTTTAATAAAATACTTCTCTTTAGGTTAGCCCATCCCACTGATTATTTTTGGGTCGCGCCCCTCTTTATCGTGGGCTCATTTCTTTTATGAGACATGTATATCTCATATAGTAAATCTCGCAATAGCAAATAAATTTTATCAAATATTGATTAGAGTGGAATTAGTTTTATTTTATTTCATTTTGTTTTTTTAAGAATAATGATACATATGTCAATTTAAATAACCAAATTAAAAGATTAAGCGAGGTGTCCATGTGTAGTATTGACCAATGCACTTTCTAACACATCACTCAATCTATTAATTTGTTTATTTAAGTTAGTACATGTCTTTTGACAAGAACGGCTGAATTCTTAATTGGCAAATGTTGGAGTAAAATAATAAATGAAGCTCAAGAAATATAAATGGGGGATGTTATTTTCAAAGCAATTGTGACTTTTGCATAGCAATGTATAAATTTAAAAACATATATAATATAATTTTAAAAGTAATACTATACTTTGACAAAAATATAATTGCTTTGATTATCCCTATTTATATAATATATATATACACACACACACACACATATATTTAGTGTTGTAATAAATACCATCCATCCAGCTTGTATATAGCTCAAAGAACTAGGAAGGCCACTATGAAGCCTAATTAAGGTTGCACTATATTGGTGCCGTTTGACCTCCTCCGGCTGGTATACATTTATAATTGCTTCAGCCCCGTGATATTTCGTATTCGGTTTCACCTTCATTTCAATTCCTGCAACCTACATTAAAAATTATAAAATTGATATGATACATATTCAAAAAAATTTAATTTATATATTACATAGTGAAAACAATATTATTTCTCAAATAAAATAATGGGCTGTGATGTTTAGTGACAACAAATTTATTGCAACTGGCTAGTTGTCACAACACATCGATCTCTTGCCACGGTTGATTAATTAGTTCAAGACAAAGAAGATAGAAGTTGGACGAGTTCTTTGTTAAACAGAGGGTTGATTGAAGTGGACACATTATACTAGTTTTTGTCTTTAATGTATAATGAAAACTGTAATTTAGTTTTTATTGAATTGGACTAGAGTTTGCTTCGTCAAACCCACCCTAATTATATCTCTAATTAGAAGTTACAAGGGTGGAGTTTGGAATCTTACAAAGGCCTGACCTCTTTAACTTTTGACTTTGGTGTGACCAATGTGTTGGGGTGCCGGGCAAATATTTTATTAGTTTTGTAAATAATAAAGGGAGAGAGATCAGTAATAGAAGTCAAAATCTATGTATATATAATCTGAAAGAAGAGATTTGAATTATACATGACGTTAAAATTAAGATGTTTTTCCTAGTTTACCTCAGTAATAATCAACCATTAATTTAGAAAACACTTATTGAAAATGTGATTCGAATCAGCAATCTCTAAATTAATAAAAACAATATCAACCATCATGCTAACGATTTTATTTTATTTTATTTAGTGTTCATTTTACATTCTAAATTAGATATATGTGTGCATATAAATCAAGTGTGTAGCGCACTTGTGCCCATATATTTAATTAAAGGAGGTAAAGTCTACAATATTTATATATTTTTAATCTTCAAAGCAATTAGTTTGGTAATAAAAGGGGAATTTGCCAATTATATCCTAATTCCAGCTCCAGGGATCGACGATGTCCTAATTGTCACTAGAAGGAATTAAGAACTTCTAATGTTAGCATTGAAGGTATAACAACTTTAATATTGTGATGGAGGAGACTATATTATATATATATATATATATATATATGAGTCTTCGTGTAGTTGTAATAAACACGAATGATAGCACGATATATATGATAAATCATATATCTTCATGTGAGGTCTTCTCGGGTATTGTAAGCAATTGTAAATATGTCAATTTTTTCACTAGTATATATTTCGTTACATACATATATATACCTTTTAATTAAAGGAAACTGCAAAACCGCAAGATTTATTTTGTACTAAAAGTTAATAATTGGTACTGGACTAAAGAGAACTGAGGCATATACATATATAAGACAATGCATTTTATGATATAAATATCAAAAATAAATATTGGTGATTGTTTTATTATAATATAAAATATATAAAAAAGTTTTGATGGGAAGAAACGAAAACTTACGTCATAGCCCACACCAGCCGCTGATTTGAGGGGAAAATTGTTTGATTGGTATTGCTTAAAAAGGGATTTAGCACTTCCAAGTTCTTCTTTGGTAGTCCTTGGTATAAGTACCATTCCTTTCGGGCACCCATTCTCTAACTCGTAGGCTTCCGTAATATTCCTCTCCAAAGCCGAACTAGGCCTTAACTATTATTACCAAAATTAAAAATATAATATAAAATATTACAATTTCTTGAATAAGTAGAATTGCAATAAAAAGATATAATTTAATAAATGGAATACTTATTAATGTTTTCAACTTAATAAATAGATAAAATTTAAATTTATGCTATAATCAAATTTATTTTAATTTGGGTAAGTTGTCAATTAATTTGTTTTAGCAGTTCTACATAAAACATAATTTTTAATTTAGAAAAAAAATTGACTGTTTGAGTTTGGGGCAAGTTTCTGGACACAAGCCAACACATGTCTTCCATTTAAAATCCCAACCCATTTATTTTTGTAAACTTACACTCGAACCCGCCCCAACCCACATTGACCCGCCTAGTTGTAATTAGATGGTACTATAAGGGTATTTAGAGGAATAAAATTATTATATTCTAGGTAGGTCAGGTTAAATGGGTTTAGTTTACGAAAATCTGAATCTCATCTGACCGGGCATTGACCGGGTGTATATATATATGTATGTATGTATGTGTATACATAAGAATTTTTGATCGAACTATTTTGAGCGACAAAAAAAACTCAACATCTGAAATAGAACTTCCTCTATTTAAGACTTTAGTTAATGATAAGAAGATATCACCAAGTATGAGAGAAGATAAAAGAGAACCTGAACCCTGTGACTTTTGAGGAAGTGATGGTCGAGAGTTGGTTGCTTGTATATATTAACACAATCATAGATTTTTCCACCTTCTTTCTGTATAAAAAAACAAATTAGTTACTTTCATAACACTTGTAAATTATATTAATTAGAACTCTAAATTCTATTAAATTATTGCACTACTGTGACTCTACAACCATAACTTTGGATCATTGGAAAATATTTTGTGCCTATTAAGTAACATGGTTTATAGCTCAAAGCCAGCATCAATAGAACTCACTTGAGAATTAAAGTACATTTCAACAATATTATACATATATATATATATGTTATATATATAATATAAACACAAACACACCTTAATAGTCTTGACCAAAGGCTTGTTTAGGGTATTTAGTTTTGCCTCCAATAGTTGGTTATCTTTTGAAGATAAAATTCTTCCCTTACCTGCAAGTGTACCATCTAAAAACAAACAAAAGATTAACAATAAAACAACAGTAATTGAAGAACTCATTCTAAAATCCATCAACTAATCTCTCTCTCACCCAGGGGCGGAACTAGGGGGAGACAGAGCGGGCTGCAGCACAGGGCAAAATTTTGAAAAACTTACTAGCACTACTAAAAAGAAATTAAAAAAACAATATAAGCCCACCCCTTTGTTAAATTTTAGCCAATTTATTAGTCCAGCTCAAATATTATAAGCTCACTAATTTATATAACTCACTATATGGTTATACTTTTAAATTTTTTTTATATAATTTTTTTATCTAGTACTATTAGCCCACCTCTCGAAAAAATTCTTGGTCTGCCTCTGCAGACTCACCCCAATATATATGGCCTTGGTCCTGGCCTTGTATATATATTGACCTGAAGTATGGGTTCAGGGTCTAGCTAAAGTTGTTTCACTTTCTATTTGTTTTGGTACACTTTGTTATGTTTTTTGTACACCGGTCAACTTTCCCATATAATTTTTTTATTTAAAAAAAAGGAGAGAGTATCATATCGAAAGTTTTCTCTCCCTGGAGGTTGGAGGGGTTGAGGAAGGGGGGATGGGCTTGTTTCACTTTATTTTTATTTTTTTGGGTAAACTTCATTCTATTTTAGATGGGTTTCCGTTTTAGTCCCATGTATATATATACCACACCATCATTTATAAACTTTTGATGCAAACCGTAAAGAGTCTGGCGCATGCACATGGAATCATTTTGTTTCTCTTGTCACGAGGTGGAATCATTTACAAATTAAATAGACATTGTTATATGGTGAAGAAGAAAAATACTTCACGGGTTTTAATTTTCTCCATAATTATAGAGACTCGCATGCATACACATGTATCTATTGACTGTTGGACAGCTATGCATGAAAGAGAAGCACTCTAAATTTGGCTACAAGAAATAGGAAAAAATATTTCTATAAATTTGCAGCCCTGACCCACATCTGCAGCACCAATTATATCCAAATTTTCAATATATACATGCAGTTGCAATTCAACAGTTTTGGGACCTCTAATATTTACAATGTAGGTGCATCAAATATATATATATATATATAAACATTTACAAAAATTACAACAACAATAATTCTAAATAGACATAGATATCTAACATTAAGCATTAACATATCCCATGATCAGTACTTTCACAATCCATTATAACCAATGATTAATCACCAGATTGATGTCACTTTGTAATGTTAGATACTATATAATGTCTGTAGAACTACTCAAATTACAAAATATCATAATGAAAGTAGCTCAAATATGCCTCCTATACACAACTTAATTACAAGCAGAAAAGTAGATAGAACTATGCAACACAGAAGAAAGACGGGTACTGAAGTTGCAGGTGGCCATATTTGTTGATAAGCTGGATCATTCTACTTGAAGGAAATTTGAATTCGATCAATAAGGCTAATAATAGCAATTTTATGCATGAATAACTGAGCTATGCAAAAGGGCACTGAGGTGGTTTCTATGAACGGATCGAATTAGTGGGATTATGGTGTATGAATTAGTGGTCCTGCCCACAATTTGAATTAGGTTGTTTGTTTTTTTTTTTTTTTTCCTTTTTTCAAAGCAAAATTGGTAAGCATAGGTGGTTGGCAAACTACATGCAAAAGGAAAAAATTGCTAAGCACAAGTGGTTAGTTTCCTCCTCGTCCTCATAACAAGGAGATCTTAAGTTCGATCTACTTGTGATATTATGCGTCAACTTTATATTGTGGTAATTGTGAATTTATGATCTATTCCAAAAAAGAAAAAAAAAAGTTTTATTGTAAACATTATTGCTTTATTTTTTAAAAAGTAACATATTGTTGGTTACAAGTACCGTTTTATTGAAAAATTGTGGCCATCACACAAATTGTAACAAATATCTATCATTGTAAAAAGACCATAAGGGGGTGTTTGTTTAGCCATCTGAAATCTGATTTGAGTAGTATATCGGTTGTTTGTTTGAAAAAAAAAAAATAAATGTTGAACCACTAAATTCTGAAAATTTTGGTTCAAAATTTTAAGTGGCAAATATACCACTTAAATCTGAAATCTGAAAACACACCAATACAAAATACCAATTTTACCCTCATTCAACCCTAACAACATAGCTCCTCTTCTCATTCTCATTTCTCCTCTACGCAGCTGCTTTGTCTCTTCTTTGTTTTGGGGGGTTGAAGTTTTGGCTTGGAAAATAAAATAAAAAAATAGAGAAGTAACTTACTTGAATGACCAGCCATGGCAAAGATTAGCACCACTAACATTAGAACAGCCATTGCCACAGAGAAAGAGAGAAAGAAAGAAAGAAAGAAAGAAAGAAAGAAAGGGGGATTTGTAAAGATAAAATGGGGTGAAATGAGTGCTAGGGTGATTTATATTTGATGGTGGAATGACGTCTGTCTCTTACAACTTTTTTCTTTTCTTTTTGGTTTCTACTATTATCATAAGCTTGCATTCATGTAGATGGTTGTGGAAATCATCTATATTTATTTACTTATTTATTTATTATCAAACAGACTTTTAAAGTTGTATTAATTAAAAAGGAAAAACACCTGCTGCATCACGGAGCAAGAAAAAAGGGCAAAATTGTCATATTAAAAAAAATTCAGTTTTCAGATGTGTTATATTCAAACAAACAACATTTTTTCAGATACAGTTTTCAGACATAAACAAACAGTTTTTTCAGTTTCAGTTCAGTTTTTAGTTTTTAGTTGTTTTACCAAACGCCACCTAAATTTGAACATTAAACGTGCTTTACTGTATGACGAAAATAATATGCTTAAATTAGGCCCGAATTGAAAAATGAAACTCTTGAGACATTTCAATAACATTGAAATTTTCAACAATCACAAGTGACACAAGAGTAATTATTGGATTTGGGACCACTTCATTGGATCAACAATTATTTGTAGTTCACGTGAATGTCAATTGTTTGTATCAACAATTATTTGTAAAGAATCTCGATTATTTGTAAAGAAGTGTTCACATGAATGTCGATTATTTGTATCAACAATTATTTGTATCAACACGTGAATTATTTGGATCAATAATTATTTGTAAAGAATCTCGATTGTCATGAGATTCTAACATAATATTTGTAAAGAAGTGTTCACGTGAATGTGATAGAAATAACCTAATGAGACCCTTTTCTAAATCAGTACATTTTATTTCATTTTTTTGGTATATACGGGACCATTTTTCTATTTGTTTTGGTACACCTCAATCAATTTTTGGTACAAGGACCACTTTCCTATTTCGGCAAAGTTTATTTCATTTTTTGGTATTGGGGGAACATTTTCCTAAATTTGTTTTTTTGAATTTATTCTCAAATTTTTGGTACACATGACGATACATTGACTTAGGATGGGGGATCTGGGGTTCTAAGAGGCGGCTTAGATAATTAATAGTAGGCAAGTTTTACACTTTTATCACTATAATTTAGTGACCAATGAACTTGCCATTTATGAAAAAATATAATCATAATAAATAGAATTTGGCATGAAAAGTAATAGTAATAATCACAAAAAAGAAGTTGGAAGCTAGTAATGGAATTTTTTACAAAACCGGACTGTTGTGAGAAATTGGATATGGCCAACATTTGGCATTAACAAAAATAATAATCACAAATACCTTTCTTTTTTCTTGAACTACAACGGTAATTATAAGTTTCGGACTATTTGTTAAATTTCACTCAAAGGGTCTACTAAATGGATGAATTTGTTTTCCATAAAATTTAGTGAAAATCATCTCTATAATGAATACTATTGAGCGAAATTGAATCAAACAAATATTGGAAATGAGGCAAGTCCGTAAGTTTGGGACCCTTCTCTCCCCTCCCCTCCCCTCCCAAATCCTCATTGCTAGCCAACACTATTATTGTGCTACAAATCTATGGACAATACGTAATAATAATTATAATTCAAGAAAGAAAAAGCAAAATATACAAATATTTGTATGAAAACAAAATAAATATTTACCTGGTCAATAGCTATCTTGACTTCGAATTGAGCACCACCGGGCTCGGAGACATTATGTAACACAAAATCCACAGGTACATTAGGACTTGTTACCACAAAACCCGCGCAATAAATATTAAAGCATCCTGATAATTTTCCATCGTGCACATCCTGAAGTAGAATTTAATTAAGCAACTATATATTAGGCAAAAAAAATAATGTTACTATATTTTCACTTTAGAATATGAACGCTCCTGTCTACCTAAAGTACCTTTCGTCTCATTTTTCTTAGTTTTTAAAATATTTAACCACCGTGGACTACCCCACTCACTACCGGACTACAGCCGATCTTCGTCCACCTTATTGGAACTCCTATATTAATTGCACGAGACCGGCGGCAGCAGTGATTAGTGAACTCAGTGACCAACGTAACATGGCCCATGGGTGAGAAGAATAAATTTTCTTCATACATTCAAAAAGAAAAAAGAAGAAGAAAAAGTGTTGTGATGCACATATGTTTTGGGATATTATTTTTAATATTATAATAATACCCGACAAATATTTTCTATGGCATCTCCAATAGCAATGTGTAAAATTGATGTGTAAAAATGTGTGGACTAATAAATAATTGACATTTTGTTGTTAAAAAGTTGTTTTACACGTAAATTATAGACATTCTGATTTTTGCTCCAATGGTTCATACTTATAATCTTATGTAAAATTATGATGCACCAATTATATGGAAACACACGGAATATATAATATTAAACATTTTTTATAAATATTTTTTATTTATTATTAAATAGTCAAAGTTGGTATTTATTTAAAAATCTTGATGAGTAAAATTCAAATATGCAAGTTTTATTACAAAATATATTTTTAATTTTTATTTATACTATTTTGAAGCTTTTGCAAAATGTTGAAGAGAGGAAATGATGAGGTGGATGTGTAAAATAAATGTGTAAAATAAACACCCATTTTACACAAAAGATGATGTGGTATATTTTAGACAACAATATTGAAATACTAAAAATATACACAATGTGTAAATTTTACACAAATTTTATGTGACATGATTTACACATGTTTATTGAAAATGCTTTAAGTCTCAAATTAATAGTCACAACTTAAGTACGTTCAAAAGAAAAAAAAAAAAAAAAAAACTAATAATGATCAAGAATATAATATTATTTTTGTACAACCGGAAGATATAAGCCACGTGGCTCGTCATCACCGGAGCTACTGCTTGGATAAAAGAATACAACCAATTTTTTGTTATTAAATTTGATAGATTAATTATGTTTTAGAAAAGGAAAAGCAACTATTAATCTGAGACATCTTAAAAAAATGTGTGATTTTTAATTTGGAGTTATTTATATTAGGCTTCATGAAGTTTTACTGCTTTTGCATTTTCAATATTCTTAATGAAGTTTATTTTGTGCCACGCCAATCTGTAAAGTTTGATCTCATTTTTACTTTAGTACAAAATCCAATATGTTGTTTCTTTTTTGGACAGAAGATGCTACTTGCAACTGACGTGACTTGAAGATCAAAATGACACGTGACATTCTACGTCCAAAAACTTAACGGTGGGTGAGTTTTGGACTAAAGCGAAAATGGGTAAAAACTTTATGGACGGACATGATGCAAAATGAATTTCACAGACAAAAATATAAAAGCAGACAAACTTTAAGGGCATAAATTATAAATATCTAACTAATTTGGAACTATTGGAGTTATAATCAAGGGTGGAGTCATCATTTGTTTAAGGGAGGCAAGTTTAATTAGTACTAGTATAACATTTTGTATATTAAAAAAGAAAATGTTATCTTTTTTTTCAAGATTAAGGGGGCAAGATTAATACTAATATTAAAATGTTAAATGTTAAAGGAGGGGGGGTTTAATTAATATACATATATTTACAAATTTTAAAAATAATTAGAAGAGTAAAATAGCAATTTTTAATAATTTAAGGGGGCTGATTGCTCCCGTTTGCTACCCCTTTCCCCCACCTGGTTGTTTGATTCACTGGTATTAATGTTTTATTTCTAGTTAGCTGTTGAATTTTTTTTTTTAATATTATAAAATAATTTGTGAACATACATAATAATGAACTAAACATTATCATAAATCATGATGCTGATTGAAAAGGGATGACAAAAGACGTGCAGTCCAGTATATATAAAATCTCGTCTTGTCGTCGCCATATAAATCCGGGTTTACCTGAACATACAAAAGAAACAGCAAAATAACAGCATAAATGATTAATTTGGGTCGAAAGAAGATATTCATTGCCTTGCAAGTAGAGTACTTCTTTACAATGTCTATTTTAATCATGAAGGAAACAATTTTGATCAATGGCCAATTCTAGTATTAATGTTAGAATAAAATTTTTAATAAAAGACTTCTCTTTAGGTTAGCCCATCCCACTGATTATTTTTGGGTCGCACCCCTCTTTATCGTGGGCTCATTTCTTTTATGAGACATGTATATCTCATATAGTAAATCTCGCAATAGAAAATAAATTTTATCAAATATTGATTAGAGTGGAATTAGTTTTATTTTATTTCATTTTGTTTTTTTAAGAATAATGATACATATGTCAATTTAAATAACCAATTTAAAAGATTAAGCGAGGTGTCCATGTTTAGTATTGACCAATGCACTTTCTAATACATCACTCAATCTATTAATTTGTTTATTTAAGTTAGTACATGTCTTTTGACAAGAACGGCTGAATTCTTAATTGGCAAATGTTGGAGTAAAATAATAAATGAAGCTCAAGAAATATAAATGGGGGATGTTATTTTCAAAGCAATTGTGACTTTTGCATAGCAATGTATAAATTTAAAAACATATATAATATAATTTTAAAAGTAATACTATACTTTGACAAAAATATAATTACTTTGATTATCCCTATTTATATAATATATATATACACACACACACACATATTTAGTGTTTTAATAAATACCATCCATCCAGCTTGTATATAGCTCAAAGAACTAGGAAGGCCACTATGAAGCCTAATTAAGGTTGCATTATATTGGTGCCGTTTGACCTCCTCCGGCTGGTATACATTTATAATTGCTTCAGCCCCGTGATATTTCGTATTCGGTTTCACCTTCATTTCAATTCCTGCAACCTACATTAAAAATTATAAAATTGATATGATACATATTCAAAAAATTTTAATTTATATATTACATAGTGACAACAATATTATTTCTCAAATAAAATAATGGGCTGTGATGTTTAGTGACAACAAATTTATTGCAACTGGCTAGTTGTCACAACACATCGATCTCTTGCCACGGTTGATTAATTAGTTCAAGACAGAGAAGATAGAAGTTGGACGAGTTCTTTGTTAAACAGAGGGTTGATTGAAGTGGACACATTATACTAGTTTTTGTCTTTAATGTATAATGAAAACTGTAATTTAGTTTTTATTGAATTGGACTAGAGTTTGCTTCGTCAAACCCACCCTAATTATATCTCTAATTAGAAGTTACAAGGGTGGAGTTTGGAATCTTACAAAGGCCTGACCTCTTTAACTTTTGACTTTGGTGTGACCAATGTGTTGGGGTGCCGGGCAAATATTTTATTAGTTTTGTAAATAATAAAGGGAGAGAGATCAGTAATAGAAGTCAAAATCTATGTATATATAATCTGAAAGAAGAGATTTGAATTATACATGACGTTAAAATTAAGATGTTTTTCCTAGTTTACCTCAGTAATAATCAACCATTAATTTAGAAAACACTTATTGAAAATGTGATTCGAATCAGCAATCTCTAAATTAATAAAAACAATATCAACCATCATGCTAACGATTTTATTTTATTTAATTTAGTGTTCATTTTGCATTCTAAATTAGATATATGTGTGCATATAAATCAAGTGTGTAGCGCGCTTGTGCCCATATATTTAATTAAAGGAGGTAAAGTCTACAATATTTATATATTTTTAATCTTCAAAGCAATTAGTTTGGTAATAAAAGGGGAATTTGCCAGTTATATCCTAATTCCAGCTCCAGGGATCGACGATGTCCTAATTGTCACTAGAAGGAATTAAGAACTTCTAATGTTAGCATTGAAGGTATAACAACTTTAATATTGTGATGGAGGAGACTATATATATATATATATATATATATATATATATATGAGTCTTCATGTAGCTGTAATAAACACGAATGATAGCACGATATATATGATAAATCGTATATCTTCATGTGAGGTCTTCTCGGGTATTGTAAGCAAATGTAAATATGTCAATTTTTTCACTAGTATATATTTCGTTACATACATATATATACCTTTTAATTAAAGGAAACTGCAAAACCGCAAGATTTATTTTGTACTAAAAATTAACAATTGGTACTGGACTAAAGAGAACTGAAGCATATACATATATAAGACAATGCATTTTATGATATAAATATCAAAGAATACAAGGCCATTGGCAAAGTAATTATGCTTGAATAGCTATGAATGTATGAGCAATCTTCCAAAATGAAGCTAGTGAAGTCAAGCAAAACATCAACCACCAAAAAGATAACAAAGCTTAGTCAAGCAAAACATCAAACACTTAGAATGCACAATATATAAATAGAAGCTTTTAAAACATTATAAAATGAAATACAAGTGTATCACAAATTAGATGAGATAAATTCAAATGCCTTGTGTTTGGTTCCATTTTTCTTTTTTAAAAAATAAAATCATAAATTCGGTTTTCCTTTAAACCCAAATACTTGAAAATACCCAATTTGAACAAATTTCTACATGGATAAGAAGGAAATCGAGGTGGACTCACCAGGATGAGCTTTGAATGCCTTTGAAATTGTTGTTGGAATAGACAAATCGCCAGTGTGATTGTTTCTCGAAGAAGAGGCGAAAACGAGGTAGAGGAACCCTAGCTGTCGGTGAAGTGTGAAGAAATCCTAGTGTGGAGTAGAGGTGGTGAAGTGTGAAGAACCCTACTGTGAAGGATAGGCGAGATCGACGAAAGAGGAAGCTGAGATCGATGAGATCTTTCGTCTTTTTTTTTCTTTTTTTTTTCTTTCGTGGAATTCAACCGGAATTAGTTTTGAAAAACTTAAGTCAAGGCGTGGTATTCGTTCCTTCACATACTTATGGTTTTAGAATTCAAGTTGAATTCTAAATTTAGCTATTTTGTGGCATCCAAACACTAGAATTAGAAAACCATACCCTTATTCCAATTCTAGTCTATAGACTTGGGATATCCAAACACACCCTAATAGTAGTTTCAGTTTGAGAATTTAAGTTTAGGATGGCCAAAAAGTATAAATAATATTTATTATTTTAGCTTACGAGTGAAAAAAATAATAATTTTAGCTTGTGTTTTTTTATAATGACCGAGAATAATTATATTATCTAATAAAACTTATTTAGAAGGAACCTAATTAGTATGAACTTTTTAAATATTTTTTGGTAAACATCAAACGTAATATTAATGGTACCAATAATGTTCTCAAGTAGTTAGGAGGGCCAATGCCCCCGTAAATGATAATAACTTAATTTCACAAATAACCAATTAATAATAAAAGGCAAGAAAAAAGAAACTCTTCAAGTGCGTTTGATATTAACATGGGAAACAATAACATCAAACATAATGACCAAGAATAATTATATTATCTGATAAAACTTATTTAGAAGGAATCTAATTAGTATGAACTTTTTAAATATTTTTTGGTAAACATCAAACATAATATAATATTAATGGTACCAATAATGTTCTCAAGTAGTTAGGAGGGCCAATGCCCCCGTAAATGATAATAACTTAATTTCACAAATAACCAATTAATAATAAAAGGCAAGAAAAAAGAAACTCTTCAAGTGCGTTTGATATTAACATGGAAAACAATAACAAAAATAATTGATTTTTGTGAGAAGTTAAAAAATAAGTTGAAGCGTGTGGTAAGATGTCTTCTTGTTTTTTTGACTTTTTCGGTGGAATTTTTTTTTTTTTGACTTGAGCAAGAAAAAAAATTCACAAAAAATAATGAATAATGGAAGACTTGTTCTCATAAAAATGATTATGAGATGGAAAGCATCTCATCACATATTTCAACTTATTTTCTAATTTCATACATAAATCAAATATTTTTCTTATCATTTTTCATCTTATTATCATACGGGACTTTATGTCCAAATTAAGGACAAAAATCTCCCCAAATCAAAAAAGTTATCAAGGAGTAAACATATTTAATACAAGCTTATCTTACACGTTTAATTATTATTTTGTCACCTGTTAACCATCAACTCGTAAAAGTTGCTAAAAAATAAAAAAAACTACTCGATACATCTCCTATACACGCAGAGCCTGCACTATGTTCATTTCCTAATTTACCTCCTCTATTGAATGCTTGCTTAATTGCTAAGTGCGAAATAATAATGTCTCTTCCAAATTTATGTCAACATATCTCTTCTAAATTTAACACAATACGTTCCTCTCTCCTCTCACTCTCGCGTCTCAAAATTAGGTTTTGCCAAAAAAATTATATATATAGATAATAGCGATATGATAAATAGTTTTCGATTTTTCACAATAAAATATGGTGTGTATTTTTCTAAATTAATATATTGTTGACTTTAATAATTTAACACCTTATTTATGTTTACATGATATTAAAATAACTAACCGTTCAATTTGAGAATGTTTTCAAAATTGAAATTATTAATTTTAATTTTTTAAGTAACATAAAGTATTCACTGTAGTGTATGCATGCATACCATAAGTTACACTACACCACTATTTACCACAAATTAGTAATAATATTTTGTGTTGTATGCAGTAACGGACCTAGAAATTTAGCTAAGGAGAAACAAAATTCAAAGCACACAAAAGCATATTTAAAGTCATAAAATTGTAACGCAAACATAATAGCATTAATAATGATACTTCATACAACTTAAATAGCGAATATGAACAATTACAATAAATTACAATAATACAACGTAAACATAATAGCATTAATAATATTATGTAATTAATCAGCAAATACAATTAATATTATACAAGTAATCAAGAAATAAATTATACATAATATTAAAACGTAGATGTAAGAAAGGATTCACTTTGGTAGTGTTGAAAAATTGGGTAAAAAAATACCATTTTTGAGCTATTTTGAGAGTAATGTTCAGTAAGAATTCACACTCAGTTATGAAATATTATTATAAATTCATGTTCTTGTCTGTGAGGATATTGAAATCGTATATTTATTTGCTCAAAATAGTTATGGAGTGATTAATAAATTATCATTAAAAGTGAACTACTTAAAGTGAAAAAATGAAATGAAAAAGGACAAATCTCACATGAAAAAAAAACTTTAAAAGAAAATTAATAGGTGTATAACAGATCACCTCTTATAATATATTAAGCATTCAAAAAAAAGAGAGTAATCATGTGACTCGTGTGCGCCACTTAGGGCTGGGAATTTAGAACCGGTCCGGACCGAACCTATAAAACCCGGTTCGGTTCGGTTCTTGGAAAATAGGAAACTTTTGTTAACGGTTTGGTTCTTTAAGGTTGTTAACGGTTCGGTTAACGGTTCTTGACATAATTTCTTTCTAATAACCGTTAAGGAACCGTTATTAGATTTTTCTTCTAAATTGCTTAGGAACCGAACCGTTAGAACCGTTAGAACCATTAAGGAACCGTTAGAACCGTTATTTCTTTCTAATAACTATTAATATTTCGGTTTTTTCAATTTTTTTCTTGTTAACGGTTAACTAATAAACCGGTTCTTTTCAATAACCGTTAAGGAACCGATTTTTATCTTGTTAACGGTTAACTGATAAACCGGGAGAACCAAACCGTTAGAACCGGTTCGGTTCTTAAACCGGTTCTTCATTTTTTATAGGTAGAACCGAACCGTTAACATAGAACCGGTTCGGTTAATGGTTCCTCAAAATTTTTTAAAGAATCGAACCGGTCCCCGGCCTAGCGCCACTTGCAGTGGACACAAACACTAAAAAAAAATTAAATTTTACACATACGTTTTTGTATATAATTTTTTTATTTTAAATAATACTCCATATGTAACAAAAAAAAAAATCAAATCTATGCGGAGATTTCTTTGTCAGGAGACAGGAAAGTCAACCTCTCAATCATTTCATTAAAGAATCAATACTCAATGAAAACATTAATTCTACATTCACTTAGGATGGGGGATTTGGGGTTCTAAGAGGCGACTTAGATAATTAATAGTAGCCGAGTTTTACACTTTTATTACTATAATTTAGTGACCAATGTACTTGCCATTTATGAAAAAATATAATCATAATAAATATAATTTGGCATGAAAAGTAATAGTAATAATCACAAAAAAAAAAAAAAAAAAAAGTTAGGAAGCTAGTAATGGAATTTTTTACAAAACCGGACTATAGTGAGAAATTGGATATTGCCAACATTTGGCATTAACAAAAATAATAATCATAAATACCTTTCTTTTTTCTTGAACTACAACGGTAATTATAAGTTTCGGAGTATTCATTGAATTTCACTCAACGGGTCTACTAAATGGATGAATTTTTTTTCCATAAAATTTAGTTAAAATCATCTTTATAATGAATACCATTGAGCGAAATTGAATCAAACAAATATTGGAAATGAGACAAGTCCGTAAATTTGGGACCCCTCCCTCCCCTCCCAAATCCTCATTGCTAGCCAACACTATTATTGTGCTACAAATATATGGACAATACGTAATAATAATTATAATTCAAGAAAGAAAAAGCAAAATAAAAACAAATATTTGTATGAAAACAAAATAAATATTTACCTGGTCAATAGCTATCTTGACTTCGAATTGAGCACCACCGGGCTCGGAGACATTATGTAACACAAAATCCACAGGTATATTAGGACTTGTTACCACAAAACCCGCGCAATAAATATTAAAGCATCCTGATAATTTTCCATCGTGCACATCCTGAAGTAGAATTTAATTAAGCAACTATATATTAGGCAAAAAAATTAATGTTATTATATTTTCACTTTAGAATATGAACGCTCCTGTCTACCTAAAGTACCTTTCGTCTCATTTTTCTTAGTTTTTAAAATATTTAACCACCGTGGACTACCCCACTCACTACCGGACTACAGCCGATCTTCGTCGACCTTATCGGAACTCCTATATTAATTGCACGAGACCGGCGGCAGCAGTGATTAGTGAACCCAGTGTCCAACGTAACATGGCCCATGGGTGAGAAGAATAAATTTTCTTCATACTTTCAAAAAGAAAAAAGAAGAAGAAAAAGTGTTGTGATGCACATATGTTTTGGGATATTATTTTTAATATTATAATAATACCCGACAAATATTCTCTAAGAGCATTTCCAATAGCAATGTGTAAAATTGATGTGTAAAAACACGTGGACTAATAAATAATTGACATTTTGTTGATAAAAAGTTGTTTTACACATAAATTATACACATTTTAATTTTTGCTCCAATGGTTCATACTTATAATATTCTGTAAAATTATGATGCACCAATTATATGGAAACACGTGTAATATATAATATTAAACCTTTTTTATAAATATTTTTTTATTTATAATTAAATAGTCAAAGTGGGTATTGATTTAAAAATCTTGATGAGTAGAATTCAAATATGCAAGTTTTATTACAAAATATATTTTTAATTTTTTATTATACTATTTTGAAGTTTTTGTAAAATGTTGGAGAGAGAAAATGATGAGGTGGATGTGTAAAATACACTCCCATTTTACACAAAAGACGATGTGGCATATTTTACCCAACAACATTGAAACACCAAAAATTTAACACAATGTATAAATTTTACAAAAATTTTATGTGACATGATTTACACATGCCTATTGAAAATGTTCTAAATCTCAAATTAATAATCATAACTGAAGTACTTTCAAAAGAAAAAAAAAAACCTAATAATGATCAAGAACAAAATATTATTTTTGTACAACTGCGCCACATGGCTCGTCATCACCGGAGCTACTGCTTGGATCAAAGAATACAACCAATTTTTTGTTATTAAATTTGATAGATTAATTATGTTTTAGAAAAGCAAAAGCAACTATTAATCTGAGACATCTTAAAAAAATGTGTGATTTTTAATTTGGAGTTATTTATATTAGGCATCAAGAAGTTTTACTGCTTTTGCATTTTCAATATTCTTAATGAAGTTTATTTTGTGTCACGCCAATCCGTAAAGTTTGATCTCATTTTTGCTTTAGTACAAAATCCAATATGTTGTTTCTTTCTTGGACAGAAGATGCCACTTGCAACTGACGTGGCTTGAAGATCAAAATGACACGTGACATTCTCTGTCCAAACACTTAACGGCGGGTGAGTTTTGGACTAAAGCGAAAATGGGTGAAAACTTTAAGGACGGACGTGATGCAAAATGAATTTCATAAACAAAAATATAAAAGCAATCAAACTTTAAGGGCATAAATTATAAATATCTAACTAATTTGGAACCATTGGAGTTATAATCAAGGGCGGAGTCATCATTTTTTTAAGGGAGGCAAGTTTAATTAGTACTAGTATAACATTTTGTATATTAAAAAAGAAAATGTTATCTTTTTTTCAAGATTAAGGGGGTAAGATTAATACTACTATTAAAATGTTAAATGTTAAAGGCGGTGGGTTTAATTAATATACGTATATTTACAAATTTTAAAAATAATTAGAAGAGTAAAATAGCAATTTTTAAAAATTTAAGGGGGCTGATTGCTCCCGTTTGCTACCCTTTCCCCCACCTGTTTGTTTGATTCACTGGTATTAATTTTTTATTTCTAGTTAGCTGTTGAATTTTATTTTTTTCTAATATTATAAAATAATTTGTGAACATATATAATAATGAACTAAACATTATCATGAATCATGATGCTGATTAAAAAGGGATGACAAAAAACGTACAGTCCAGTATATATAAAATCTCGTCTTGTCGTCGCCATATAAATCCGGGTTTACCTGAACATAAAAAAGAAAACAGCAAAATAACAGCATAAATGATTAATTTGGGTCGAAAGATGATATTCAAGGATACTTACTATTGCCTTGCAAGCAGAGTACTTCTTTACAATGTCTATTTTAATCATGAAGGAGACAATTTTGGTCAATGGCCAATTCTAGTATTAATGTTAGAATAAAAATTTTAATAAAAGATTTCTCTTTAGGTTAGCCCCTCCCGCTGATTATTTTTGAGTCCCGCCTCTGTTTATTGTGGGCTCATTTCTTTTATGGGACATGTATATCTCATATAGTAAATCTCGCAATAGCAAATAAATTTTGTTAAATATTGATTAGAGTGGAATTAGTTTTATTTTATTTCATTTTATTTTATTTTGATTTTGATTTTTTAAGAATAATGATACATATGTCAATTTAAATAACCAAATTAAAAGATTAAGCGAGGTGTCCATGTGTAGTATTGATCAATGCACTTTCTAATACATCACTCAATCTATTAATTTGTTTATTTAAGTTAGTACATGTCTTTTGACAAGAACGGCTGAATTCTTAATTGGCAAATGTTGGAGTAAAATAATAAATAAAGCTCAAGAAATATAAATGGGGGATGTTATTTTCAAAGCAATTGTGACTTTTGCATAGCAATGTATAAATTTAAAAACATATATAATATAATTTTAAAAGTAATACTATACTTTGACAAAAGTATAAGTGCTTCGATTATCCCTATTTATATAATATATATATATATATATATATATACACACACATATATTTAGTGTTGTAATAAATACCATCAATCTAGCTCAAAGAACTAGGAAGGCCACTGTGAAGCCTAATTAAGGTTGCACTATATTGGTGCCGTTGGACCTCCTTCAGCTGGTATACATTTATAATTGCTTCAGCCCCGTGATATTTCGTATTCGGTTTCACCTTCATTTCAATTCCTGCAACCTACATTAAAAATTATAAAATTGATATAATACATATTCAACAAATTTTAATTTATATATTACATAGTGACAACAATATTATTTCTCAAATAAAATAATGGGCTGTGATGTTTAGTGACAACAAATTTATTGAAACTGGCTAGTTGTCACAACACATCGATCTCTTGCCACGGTTGATTAATTAGTTCAAGACAGAGAAGATAGAAGTTGGAAGAGTTCTTCGTTAAACAGAGGGTTGATTGAAGTGGAAACATTATACTAGTTTTTGTCTAATGTATAATGAAAACTGTAATTTAGATTTTATTAAATTAGACTACAGTTTGCTTCGTCAAACCCACCCTAATTATATCTCTAACTAGAAGTTACAAGGGTGGAGTTTGGAATTTTACAAAGGCCTGGCCTCTTTAACTTTTGACTTTGGTGTGACCATTGTGTTGGGGTGCCGGACAAATATTTTATTAGTTTTGTAAATAATAAAGGGAGAAAGATCAGTAATAGAAGTCAAAATCTATGTATATATAAACTAAAAGAAGAGATTCGAATTATACATGACATTAAAATTAAGATGTCTTTCCTATATTACCTCAGTAATAATCAACCATTAATTTAGAAAACACTTATTGAAAATGTGATTCGAATAAGCAATCTCTAAATTAATAAAAACAATATCAACCATCATGCTAACGATTTTATTTTATTTAGTGTTAATTTTGCATTCTAAATTAGATATATGTGTGCATATAAATCAAGTGTGTAGCGCGCTTGTACCCATATATTTAATTAAAGGAGGTAAAGGCTACGATATTTATATATTTTTAATCTTCAAAGCAATTAGTTTGATAATAAAAGGAGAATTTTCTAGTTACAACCTAATTCCACCTCCAGGGATCGACGACGTTCTAATTGTCACTAGAAGGAATTAGGAACTTCTAATTATAGCATTGAAGGTATAACAACTTTAATATTGTGATGGAGGAGACTATATTATATATATATATATATGAGTCTTTATGTAGTTGTAATAAACACTAATGATAGCAGAATATGTATGATAAATGGTGTATCTTCATGTGAGGTCTTCTCGGGTGTTGTAAGCAAATATAAATATGCCAATTTGTTCACTAGTGTATATTTCATTACATACATATATATACCTTTTAATTAAAGGAAAATGCAAAACAGCAAGATTGATTTTGTACTAAAAGTTAATAATTGGTATTGGACTAAAGAGAACGGAGGCATTACATAAGACAATGCATTTTATGATACAAATATCAAAAATAAATATTGGTGATTGTTGTTATGAAATTGGTGAATGGAACCTCACACACAACTAAAGTAAAATTGAGAAAATGAAGAAAAATATCACACAAAATTTACGTGGAAAACCTCCAAATAAATTGAAGGAAAAACCACGGACAAATGACGGAGGATTTTATTTTATGAAATGGGATACAACACATTCTCTGTAAATATAAGGAGAGAACAATTACACTCTCTCTTAATTTAGGAGAAACAATAACCTCTCTTTACCAAGGTTTCTAAGTTCTTGGTTTGATTATAAAATGGAGTAGCATGGGGAGGTATATATAGTAGTTTCAAAATACGTTCAGTGGTCCACATTCAATCTCACCAACTATGATCAAAGGGTTCACATTCATTCTCACCTACCACGTGCACGATATAAGCGATTACATCATCGATGCACGATGTAGGCGACGACGTAGTTGATGCACGATGTAGGCGATGACATCGTTGATGTGTAATGACAATTTTTATTTTTTCACTGCCTCAACAATTGTTTTAAAATATAAACTATATAAAAACGTTTTGATGGGAAGAAACGAAAATTTACGTCATAGCCCATACCAGCCGCTGATTTGAGAGGAAAACTGTTTGATTGGTATTGCTTAAAAAGGGATTTAGCACTTCCAAGTTCTTCTTTGGTAGTCCTTGGTATAAGTACCATTCCTTTCGGTCACCCATTCTCTAACTCGTAGGCTTCCGTAATATTACTCTCCGAAGCCGAACTAGGCCTTAACTATTATTACCAAAATTTAGTGTTTTAATAAATACCATCCATCCAGCTTGTATATAGCTCAAAGAACTAGGAAGGCCACTATGAAGCCTAATTAAGGTTGCACTATATTGGTGCCGTTGGCCTCCTTCGGCTGGTATACATTTATAATTGCTTCAGCCCCGTGATATTTCGTATTCGGTTTCACCTTCATTTCAATTCCTGCAACCTACATTAAAAATTATAAAATTGATATAATACATATTCAACAAATTTTAATTTATATATTACATAGTGACAACAATATTATTTCTCAAATAAAATAATGGGCTGTCATGTTTAGTGACAACAAATTTATTGAAACTGGCTAGTTGTCACAACACATCGATCTCTTGCCACGTTTGATTAATTAGTTCAAGACAGAGAAGATAGAAGTTGGACGAGTTCTTCGTTAAACAGAGGGTTGATTGAAGTGGACACATTATACTAATTTTTATCTAATGTATAATGAAAACTGTAATTTAGATTTTATTAAATTAGACTAGAGTTTGCTTCGTCAAACCCACCCTAATTATATCTCTAACTAGAAGTTACAAGGGTGGAGTTTGGAATCTTACAAAGGCCTGGCCTCTTTAACTTTTGACTTTGGTGTGACCATTGTGTTGGGGTGCAGGGCAAATATTTTATTAGTTTTGTAAATAATAAAGGGAGAGAGATCAGTAATAGAAGTCAAAATCTATGTATATATAAACTAAAAGAAGAGATTCGAATTATACATGACATTAAAATTAAGATGTCTTTCCTATTTTACCTCAGTACTAATCAACCATTAATTTAGAAAATACTTATTGAAAATGTGATTCGAATAAGCAATCTCTAAATTAAAAAAAAACAATATTAACCATCATGCTAACGATTTTATTTTATTTAGTGTTAATTTTGCATTCTAAATTAGATATATAAATCAAGTGTGTAGCGCGCTTGTACCCATATATTTAATTAAAGGAGGTAAAGTCTACGATATTTATATATTTTTAATCTTCAAAGCAATTAGTTTGATAATAAAAGGAGAATTTTCTAGTTACATCCTAATTCCACCTCCAGGGATCGACGACGTTCTAATTGTCACTAGAAGGAATTAGGAACTTCTAATTATAGCATTGAAGGTATAACAACTTTAATATTGTGATGGAGGAGACTATATTATATATATATATATGAGTCTTTATGTAGTTGTAATAAACACTAATGATAGCACAATATGTATGATAAATGGTGTATCTTCATGTGAGGTCTTCTCGGGTGTTGTAAGCAAATATAAATATGCCAATTTGTTCACTAGTGTATATTTCGTTACATACATATATATACCTTTTAATTAAAGGAAAATGCAAAACAGCAAGATTGATTTTGTACTAAAAGTTAACAATTGGTACTGGACTAAAGAGAACGGAGGCATTACATAAGACAATGCATTTTATGATATAAATATCAAAAATAAATATTGGTGATTGTTGTTATGAAATTGGTGAATGGAACCTCACACACAACTAAAGTAAAATTGAGAAAATGAAGAAAAATAACACACAAAATTTACATGGAAAACCTCCAAATAAATTATAGGAAAAACCCTGGACAAATGACTGAGGATTTTATTTTATGAAATGGGATACAACACATTCTCTGTAAATATAAGGAGAGAACAATTACACTATCTCTTAATTTAGGAGAAACAATAACCTCTTTTTAGACCTCTCTTTACCATGCTTTCTAAGTTCTTGGCTTGATGATAAAATGGAGTAGCATGGGGAGGTATATATAGTAGTTACAAAATACATCCAATAGTCCCCGTTCAATCTCATAAACTATGATCCAATGGTTCACATTCATTCTCACCTACTACGCATGATGTAAGCGATTACATCATCGATGCATGATGTAAGCGATTACATCATCGATGCACGATGTAGGCGATGACATCGTCACGATGTAGGCGATGGCATAGTTGATGCACGATGTAGGCGATGACATCGTTGATGTGTAATGACAATTGTTGTTTTTCCACTGCCTCAACAATCTCCACCTTGGCGAATAATTGCTTAAATGGTTTTAACAATATTTGCCACATTAAAGTAATCATTCGAGAGATCTTCGTATCCATTCCATCATTCCGTATTTGCCAGCTTTATGCATGCTTACGTTTTTGCTAGACCACACAAGGATCTACATCATTCAAACTTGTCAGCATTAATTGGCTTGGTCAGAACATCTGCTAGGTTCTCATTTGTGTGAATCTTTTGCATATCCACCTTTCCATCTTCTATCATTGTTCAGACGAAGTGATATTGTACTCCTATGTGCTTTGTTCTGGAATGAAAGGCTGGATTCCTTGCGATATGCAAGGCACTCTGACTGTCACAAAATAGAGTGATTTTCTCTTGTTTGTGCCCGAGCTTCTCTAATAACCTTTGAATCCAAACTGCTTCCTTGCAAGCCTGTGTAGCCGCAATATATTCTGCTTCTATTGTAGACAAAGCTACCACAGTCTGCAGTTTTAATATCCAACTTACATCTCCTCCTGCAATTGTAAACACATAACTTGAAGTGGATTTTCTTTTGTCGAGATCACCTGCAAAATCTGAATCCACGCAACCTCTGACAGTTAATCATAATCCTTTATAATATAAAGCTGCATCTGAGGTTCCTTTGATATATCTCAGAATCCTTTTCACTGTACTCCAATGTTCTCCACCTGGATTTTCCATGTATCAACTAACCATTCCCACTGATTGTGCAATGTCTGGTCTTGTACATATCATAGCGAACATTAAACTTCCCACTGCTGATGCATATGGTACTCGAGACATCTCCTTCCTCTCTGCTTCATTGCTAGGACACATATTTGAGGATAACTTAAAATTAACAGGTAGTGGGGTTGAGATTGGCTTACAATCTTTCATGTTGAAGCGTTACAAGATCTTCCTTAAATAGTTCTTTTGAGAAAGCCAAATTTTCCTGTTATTTTTGTCTCGGTGAATTTGCATTCCTAGAATCTTGTCTGCTGGTCCCAAATCTTTCATTTCGAACTCCCTAGCTAATTGTGCCTTCAATTCCTGGATTTGAGCTTTGTTGGGGCCTGCCACCAACATATCATCCACGTACAACAGCAATATAATAAATTCATTATCACCACCAAACCTCTTGTAGTACATACAATGGTCTGAACTAAGCCTGTTGTAACCAAGGCTAATAATGAAGGAATCAAATCTTTTATACCAACACATCGGTGCCTATTTGAGGCCATATAGAGATTTGTTCAACCTGCAAACCAAGTTCTCCTTGCCTATTTTAACAAAACCTTGTGGTTGGAGCATATAGATTTCTTCTTCAAGTTATCCAAGAAGAAATGCAGTTTTCACATCTAACTGCTCCAGATGCAAGTCAAGCGTAGCACACATAGCCAGAACTATTCTGATTGACGTAAGTCGTACCACCGTAGAAAATATCTCGTTGAAATCAATACATTCTTTCTGAACATATCCCTTTACCACCAGTCTAGCACGGTACCGATCCACCTGATCATTGCTATCACGTTTGAACTTATAGACCCATTTGTTACCAATAGCTTTACGTCCACTAGGTAATGGTACTAGTTTCCACGTCTTGTTTTTGTGTAGAGCTTCAATTTTCTTCTACATTGCTGTCATCCACAGAGATGCATCTGAGCTACTTGTAGCTTCGTGGAAAGTTGTTGGCTCACATTCTTCCGTTAAAAGACAGTATGCAATATTAGTTTCCATAACATATTCCGACTGCCAAGCTGGTGGCCTTCTCTCGCGAGTTGACCTCCGAACTTCTATAGCCTCAGACTGAACTGGTTCCTGTATCTCGTGTTCTAGTGTATCTTCAGAAGAAGATGGATTTTCTTGTACTAAATTATTCTTCACCTGAACTGTTGTAGTATCTGAATTTTCTTTCTGCGTGCTATCGCTTTCATCTTTCTTTTGTAGTTTATCTTCCGTAAATAGTACATCTCTGCTGATTACTACCTTATGGGCAGTGGGATCCCACAGGCGATACCCCTTAACTCCATCAGCATACCTTAAGAAAATGCATTTTCTGGATTTTGGATCAAGTTTTGACGTTTCTTGGGCATTGTACATAGCATAAACAGGACTTCCAAATGTATGTAAGTGAGAATAGTCAGTTGGCTTACCAGTTCACATCTCTATAGGCGTTTTAAGATCAATTGCGATTGATGGTGACCGATTGATCACATAGCATGCAATCTTTACTACTTCAGCCCAAAATGATTTGGCTAACCCCGCAGTTCTCAACATCGCTCTTGTCTTTTCTAACAAGGTTCTGTTCATCCGCTTTGCCACTCCATTTTGCTGTGGAGTGTACGCCGTAGTGAACTGCCTTTTGATACCTTCTTGTTGATAAAAGTTATCAAATTCATCGCTAGTGTATTCTCATCCATTGTCTGTCCTTAAGCACTTGATCTTTTTCTCAGATTCAAGCTCCACCCGCGCTTGAATACTTTGAAAACTTCAAACACATCTGCCTTCCTTTTGATTGGATACACCCAACATCTCATGGAGTAATCATCGATTAAAGTTACAAAGTATCTTGCACTTCCTAGGGACAAAACTGGGGCTTGCCAAACATCAGAATGAATCAGTTCTAAGATAGCTTTGCTTCTAACATTAGAACCACCGAACTTCGATCTGTGCTGCTTACTAATAACACAATGCTCACAAAATGGTAATAATACCTTTTTTAGCCCTGGGAGAAGTTTTTGTTCTGCGAGAATTTTTAAACCTCATTCCGACATGTGGCCAAGTTTGCGGTGCCACATCATCGTTGATTCTTCTACCGAACTTGCTAATAAGACAATAGATTTTTCTTCAGGCCTTTCACGTGCCTTACCTCCTAGATGGTGCGAACCATACCATCATACATTTTTATTTTGATAGAACCAATACCGGCAATCTCCAAGGCATGATCGTTATCCATGTAGACAGCTCCTCCAGAGATAGGTTTATATATGTGAAACCATTCTCTCCGAGGTGTCATGTGCCAAGTTGCTCCTGAGTCTAAGAGCCAGACATCAGCGAAAAATTTTCTGCCTTCCAAGCTCGGTGTTACCTCAATGTATAGTACTTCACCATCATCTGAGGTACATGCCACATTCCCTTGAGCATTTGATGACTCAGGATCTCCACTCCTCTTCTTACAGTCCCTTTTAATGTGCCCTTTCTTGCCACAGTTGTAGCACCTGAAATTCTTCTTACTCCTTGATTTTGATATACTGCGATTTTGACTATCGTTAGAGCCACGCTCTGATGATCTTCCTCTCATCATCGCCAGTGCTTTCGCCTGCTGTGAATTTGATTGTCTGTTTTCTTTACTTTTGCGCCTGCTTTCTTCTTTTAGAACAGCGGCTGCAAGTTCGTCGAAGACTTGATAGTCAGTCAAGACGTTGTTTGTCAGGTTGATGATGAGTTGATCGTATGAGTCAGGCAGACTTTGGAGTAGAAGTTTCGCACATTCAGAAGTCTCTATTTTATGACCCAACGTTGTAAGTTGTGAAAATAGAGTATTCAAAGTGTTGATATGGTCAGTCACCGGTGTGGTTTCCGCCATTCGAAGAGTATAAAGTCTCATTTTTAAGAAGATCTTTTTGTGTAGTGACTTTGCCTCGTACAACCTTGTTAGTGTGTCCCATATCTCCTTTGCTATCTTCTTTTCTGCCACACTGGATAACACTCCGTCGGCTAATGCTAAGTGCAAGTCAGCAATTGCGTTTGCGTCCATCTCGTTCCACTTGCCGTTGTCAGTGATCTCCTCGGGCCTTTCTCCAATTGCTGCTAAGCAATTATGCTTCCTTAAAATTGCTTTAATCTTCATTTCCACTACGAGAAATTACTCCCGTTGAATTTCTCAATTTCATACTTTGTTGCCATCGTAGAACGTGCCTTCTTTTCACCAACTGATTTTATTTTATTTTTAGTATAAAATCAGATATGAACCTGGCGCTCTAATACCACTGTTATGAAATTGGTGAGTGGAAGCTCACGCACAATTAAAGTAAAATTGAGAAAATGAAGAAAAATAACACACATAATTTACGCGGAAAACTTCCAAATAAATTGAAGGTAAAACCACGGACAAATGACGGAGGATTTTATTTTATGAAATGGGATACAACACCTTCTCTCTAAATATAAGGAGAGAACAATTACACTCTCTCTTAATTTAGGAGAAACAATAACCTCTCTTTAGACCTCACTTTACCAAGCTTTCTAAGTTCTTGGCTTGATGATAAAATGGAGTAGCATGGGGAGGTATATATAGTAGTTACAAAATACATTCAATGGTCCACATTCAATCTCACCAATTATGATCCAAGGGTTCACATTCATTCTCACCTATCACGCACGATGTAGGCGATGATATCGTCGATGCATGATGTAGGCGATGACATCGTCACGATGTAGGCGATGATGTAGTTGATGCACGATGTAGGCGATGACGTAATTGATGTGTAATGACAATTGTTGTTTTTCCACTGCCTCAACAATGGTTTTATTATAATGTAAAATATAAACTATATAAAAACGTTTTGATGGGAAGAAACGAAAACTTACGTCATAGCCCACACCAGCCGCTGATTTGAGGGGAAAACTGTTTGATTGGTATTGCTTAAAAAGGGATTTAGCACTTCCAAGTTCTTCTTTGGTAGTCCTTGGTATAAGTACCATTCCTTTTGGGCACCCATTCTCTAACTCGTAGGCTTCCGTAATATTCCTCTCCGAAGCCAAACTAGGCCTTAACTATTATTACCAAAATTAAAAATATAAAATATTACGATTTCTTGAATAAGTAGAATTGCAATAAAAAGATATAATTTAATAAATGGAATACTTATTAATGTTTTCAACTTAATAAATAGATAAAATTTAAATTTATACTATAATCAAATTTATTTTAATTTGGGTAAGTTGACACTTAATTTGTTTAAGCAATTCTAAATAAAAAATAATTTTTAATTTAGAAAAAATTTGACTGTTGAGTTTGGGGCAAGTTTCTCGACACGAGCCAACACATGTCTTCCATTTAAAACCCAACCCGTTTATTTTTGTAAACTTACACTCGAGCCCGCCCCAACCCACATTGACTCGCCTCGTTTTAATTAGATGGTACTATAAGGGTATTTAGAGGAATAAAATTATTATATTCTGGGTAGGTCAGGTTAAATGGGTTTAGTTTACGAAAATCTGAATCTCATCTGACCGGGCATTGACCAGGTGTATATATATATATATATGTATATATGTATGTATGTATATACATAAGAATTTTTGGTCGATCTATTTTGAGCGACAAAAAAAACTTAACATCTGAAATAAAACTTCCTCTATTTAAGACTCTAGTTAATTATAAGAGGATATCACCAAGTATGAGAGAAGATAAAAGAGAACTTGAACCCTGTGACTTTTGAGGAAGTGATGGTCGAGAGTTGGTTGCTTGTATATATTAACACAATCATAGATTTTTCCACCTTCTTTTTGTAGAAAAAAACAAATTAGTTACTTTCATAACATTTGTAAATTATATTAATTAGAACTCTAAATTCTATTAAATTATTGCACTACTGTGACTCTAAAATCATAACTTTGGATCATTAGAAAATATTTTGTGCCTATTAATTAACATGGTTTATAGCTCAAAGCCAGCAGCAATGGAACTCACTTGAGAATTAAAGTATATTTCAACAATATTATATATATATGTTATATTATTAATGAGATCATTATAAACTAGTACGTTTCATATAAAAATATGAAACTTAATACACTGAGATATTCTACACTCTAATATAATATTACAATTTATAATATTCTAACAGCAGAGACTAACAGCGGCTAACGAAACTCAACGGCATTACTTGACGGCGCTTAACGGCGTTAGTTGACGGAACTGACGGCATTACTTAACGCCGCCAACGGGGTCACTTTGACAGAGTAACGGCTCGTGGGAGCGCGTGAATCGGCAGTGACGAAATGCGATAACAGATGCGGCGCGTGGAGCGTCGATTTGAGCTGGATCTTTTTTTGTTATGATCATCTTCTTTAGACGATGAGATTGATGTTTGGTTTGGATGATTTGGTTAAGATATGAGTATGGTCGAAGCTTGACCTTCCGAAGTGTATTTTTCGATCTGAAAAATGCTTCGACAGTTTGTTTTCGAGCTCTGAAACTTGAAGCCGCTTTGTAAGATTTGTGGATCTAATGTTCTAAAAATCGTAGCCTCTTTGTAAGATTTGCAGATCTGATTTGTGTGGATCTAGTATTTTCAGTAAGAGAGAGAGGGAGAGAAATGAAGCTTCTGTTGGTGGATCTGATATAGAAATTTGGGGATCTAATTTGGGGATTATTTGAACGGAGGTGGGTTTGAAATGGCTTTGAGAAGGTGGATCTGATACCAACTTGGAATTAGAAGGAGAAGATGTGTTATGTTGTATATTTTATTCATAGCAGATGTCCTTATAAATAGGGGAAAACAATTAAGAGATAATGCAATAAGATTTGAAATTTAATACACTGAGATATTTTACACTCTAATATAATATTACAATATAAAATATTCTAACAGTTTTTACGAAGATGTGGAGATTGCAAATTCATTAAATTAACATCACACAACTACCACCACTTTTCCCCAAATTAACCTCCGTTGATGACAAATCAACCAACTCCTCAAAATTTAAAATTGATGTAGTAACTTGCAAACACAAATTGACCTCCAAGATGCATGCTACTCAAAAAATAAAAATAAAAAATTCAATGCATGTAAAGCAAACTTATCATAAACACAAAGACACACCTTAATAGTCTTGACCAAAGGCTTGTTTAAGGTTTTTAGTTCTGTCTCCAATAGTTGGTTATCTTTTGTAGATAAAATGCTTCCTTTACGTGCAAGTGTACCATCTAAAAACAAACAAAAGATTAACAATAAAACAACAGTAATTGAAGAACTCATTATAAAATCCATCAACTAATCTCTCTCTCACCCAAATGTATATGGCCTTGGTCTTGGCCTTGTATATATATTGACGTGAAGTATGGGTTTAGGGTCTAACTAAAGTTGTTTCACTTTATATTTATTTTGGTACACTTTGTTCTGTTTTTTGTACACCGGTCAACTTTCCCATATAATTTTTTTATTTAATAAAAAATAGAGAGTATCAAATCGAAAGTTTTTTCTCCCCGGAGGTTGGAGGGGTTGAGGAAGGGGGGATGGGGTTGTTTCACTTTATTTTTATTTTCTTGGGTAAACATCATTCTATTTTTGGTACAGTGGACCACATTCCCATAATTATTATTATTAACTTTTTGCTTAAAAGATAGTATCACCTGGGAAGTGTTTTCTCCTGGCCGGGGGACCACAAGCAATCAAATAGTAAGTTAACATATTATTGAATAAAGAAGTGTTTAGAGAAAGAGAAATTTTTTGGGAGGGTGGAACAACTTTTTTATTTTATTTTTTTGTTACACTTCTTTATTTATCGGAGATGCTCTAAGATGTGTGATTTATCATTTTGTATCCGCCAAACTTCAATTAAAATGTACGGTTCAAATAATTTGAACTATAACTTTACTTCATAAGATTTGTCCTAAAAAAATGTGTAATAAATATACTACTTGTTCCTAAAGTAAATGGGTTAATTTACAACTATTACAATAAATAGACGAAAAGAATCTATAATGTATAATATTATGGAGAAAGTAAATACATTAATTATTTAATAATTATTTTTCTTATATTTTTTATTGTAATAACATTAATTAGTTATTAATTAATTTTTATATTCTTAATCCATAATAATAATTATTATAATAATAGAAGTAGCCACCGGCGGATCCAGTAAAGGGCAAGTGGGGGCGAGCGCCCCCGCTTGATTTCGAATTTTCTTTACTATATATGGGGTCTTTTTTTTAAAAAAAAAAATATAGGGAATTTTATGTAGAAAATATACTTGAGAGTACTTAAGTGTAAAAAAAATAAAACTTTTAATGAAACACCGCTCACAGCTCTGCACCTCATTTTATTTCTCAACTCTTGGGTTCTCTCTCCTCTCTTGTCTCTTTTATTTCTCCCATAAGCTCTCTTTCAATTGTATGAACTATTATTATTAATACTATTATGTTTGCGTTAAAATTTTAAGACTTTAAATATAATTTAGCGTGTTTTGAATTTCGCCCCACTTGGTCGAAATCCTGGCTCCGCCACTGGAAATAGCATCATTTATTATATTATTTTTTTAAAATGTGTTATAATTAATAGTTTTATTTTCAGTTTGCCATGGCAAATGATTTATATTATCAACTATTTAGATTGAAATTAATATCTTTTTGAAAATAACAAAGTATAAGATACAAAATTAATTTTAAACGGAGCCAATATATATTTTATTCTCTGTATACAACATATTTAAATCAACTATTTGACAAAATTATTAAAATAAATTAACACTACTAAAATTATATGTTTATTAAATACCCGTGCATCGCATAGGTTGATTGTTAACTAGTTGAACATGTAAAATGATCCCCCACATGATAGAATATGAATCTAGTTTTATACAGATACAACCCACTATGTACTAAGTAGTCTGCATGATGCATGTTCCTTAACATATGAAAGGAACATGCAGGGGGGATAGGGTTGTGTTACTTTCTTATTTTTATTTTTATTTTGGGTAAACTTCATTTAATTTTTGGTATAGTGGACCACATTTCCATAATAATTATTATTAATTTTTTGCTTAAAAGAGAGTATCACATGGGAATGGGATGTCTTTTTCTTCTGGCCGGGGGACCACAAGCAATGAAATAGTAAGTTAACACATTAAGGGATAAAGAAGTGTTCACGAGAAAATTTATCGGGAGGGTGGAACACTTTCTTGTTTTGGTACACCGGGTACAAATTATTTGGTGTTATGGGTACAAATTAAGGGTTGGTTACTCCATTACATAAAATATAAGCCAGTGGCAAGTTGCCGAATTAAAATTCAACATTCGGAGGTAGTTTATCGAGTTTGAGATTAAAATTTAGTAAACTTTTAACGATATCAAATGTCACTGAACTATTTTTAAAAATTGACTCGGTCAAAGTTTACCGAATGTTAAGTCGGTGGAAGGTTATCAAATTGAATGTCGAAATTCGGAAACGAGACACTGATTCGGAACTTAAATTTGGAGTGTCACCATATAGGTGCCATGATCAATAATTTTAAAATTATGGTATTAACACTATAATAATATTTTGGCTATAAAATCGAGGTGCTTATAACATGACCTATATATATTGGCTTTAAAAGAGAGTACCATGTGGAAGTCTTCTCTCCTGGCGGCCCCCGGGAGGGGGGAGAGGGGGGGGGGGTGCACAAGAAGTGGGATTAATAATTAATAAATTAAATGAGTAATTTTGTTTTACATCCGAAATATTTTACAATTTATTCATGCTGGTAAGTTAATTCGCCTTACTAACTAAATTTAATCACGAGCTATAAGCTAAATGAGTAATTTTATTTTCATCCGCAACATTTTACAATTTATCCATGATGGTAAGTTAATTCGCCTTACTAACTAAATTTAATCATGAGATAGGATACATTTATAAAAAATAAAATAAAATTAGGGACTTATTGGTTTACAAGTACTAATTTTTTAAATTAATTTTTCAATTTTCACTAAATTAATCAATATATCCACCTTAATAAAAAATGGTGATTTAAGTGTAAAAATTAATGTTAACATAATTAAAGACTAAGCAGCCTTTATTGATAATATAAGATCTACTGGTATGAATAATTATAAGTGTAATACAAAAGCAGAAAATATATATTGATACAAATTTTGAAAATTTCAAATAATTGCAGATTTGTGCAAAAAAAAATAAAAATTAGTGACATATGCAACACCTTCTTATACTTGATAAGCAATGCATGTATTATCAAATAATAAATATTGTGCCATTAATAAATACCATTTGTTATGAAAAGTTTGTTATTTATTGTTATTTTTGATGTACCAAGAAATTGGTATATTCTAACCCACTAATTTATAATTTAAAGAGCATTTATTACTACTAATTTATATTTTTAGTGTTCTTTCAGGTGTTATGAAAATTGAAGAATATTGGAGTTTGAATGAGTTAATTTAAGAATAAATTGGAGAATATTTAAAAAAGAGAAAGAAGGAAAATCTGAACAGCAGTTGGTAATTTAGGCATATCTTTTTGCTCAGAACTTGGATTTTTTCGTTCTTTATATGGCTGGAAAGAAGATTTGAAGACCTACAATTTCCGTGTTTTGAGTTTTCTTAAATTCTGAGTTTTTCTTGGCCGAAAATAACACTGAAACTGTTGCAGGAGGTGGTACGCGGGAATTAATATATTTAGTAGCCCAATTTTAATGCTAATGCTTTATGGGCCATCCATATATTTATCAATTAGAATAAGTTGCAGCCCATTAACAGGAGCCCAAAGCCATGGAATTAAAGTTTTAAACCCAAGCCCATGAGGAGTCTTAATTCTCAAGGAAATCAACACATATTAAAGGAGAAGAATTGGTAGCCGTGAGCAGCAACAGCAGTCATTATTCTTCTCTTTTCTTTCTTTTTCGATTTCCGTGTGGTAATATAAAGAGAGCTGCAACATCATTATTGTTTTTATTTTCCTTAACAATTGTTTCTTTATACTTTGTTAGTTTGAGAGTAGAGATTTTATTTTATTCTTTGAGACATTAAAAACTAGCAAGTGTTAAGGAGTACGTTTAATTATTTTGGAAGTTGATACTTTTATGCAAGTAATTCAAAATTTATTTTCTTCATCAAATTAATTCGCGGATCTAGGTAAGTATTTATTTTTATGCAA
This sequence comes from Lonicera japonica, assembly GCA_021464415.1. NCBI lineage: Eukaryota > Viridiplantae > Streptophyta > Magnoliopsida > Dipsacales > Caprifoliaceae > Lonicera > Lonicera japonica. The sequence goes on along the minus strand of CM038466.1, from coordinate 75,061,213 downwards.
TTATGAGTTTTATTATAAACATGCGCGGCTAAATTCTTTTTAGGGTTAGGATGAAGTTACATGCCTAAATTATTGTGTACGCTCATGTGGTTCAAATTCCCTAAAACTTTATGGATTTAAATTAAACTAGTGTTTTTCTTATTCACTTGTCTGTTTTAATTGACTTATTAGAATTGGATTCTCGTTGTATTTTGTTGGATTCACCTTATGATTTTTTAAAAGTGGATATAGGGTGTGTTTTGATGGATTCAATGAGTGTTTCAATCTCTATACATAAGTTTGACAAAAGAAAAACCAATTTTATAAACTAATTGGATTAAATTGGGGGATTTGATAAAACATAAGTGGAAATAATAATTGAAGGTAGTAGCGGATTCCAAAACCCTAAATTATTCACTTATTGATTTTTATTATATTATTTATTTTAATATTAGTTTAGTGTGTGCTTTATTTTATATTGCCTTGTTTTATTTTACTTTACTTATTTTATTTAATTTGCACTAATTATTCTTGGCTAGATTAGGGATTAGTGAAAAATTAATAAGATAGAATTTAAACAAATTGTGTGAGTCTCTGTGGGATCGACCTCGCTTATATGCTATATTATAAATTGATTCGTGCGCTTGTGAGTATATTAAAATTTAACACAACAATTTTATCGAATCTTCATATAAATATGTTCATTTTTATTCTTGCCTAGTCATTTAAAAAAATAGTTCTAATTTTTTATGTACAATATTCTATGTTTGTTGTAAATTAATTATGCGGTTTGACTAGTGACCCTTATAGTCATATATAAGTAATTATTTTATTTATATTTTTGCGTGATCTTTATATATGTGGTTCAAGCAGCTGTGATCTGATGGTTGAACCGATGACCTACTTACTTGATCCTAGCCTTTTGTCGGATTAGTGTATGGGTTGGATTTAATAATTATGACACATATTCATATTTAGTGCTGAAACAAAAATGATTGTAAATACCGATAAACAAGTTAGCACTGATCAACACAAAACTTTAAAAACAAGTACCTTCGAAAATATATAGGAATAAGAGGAAAAAAGCTTCACATAAACTAAAAAAATAAAACATATTTTTCTTGCCTTTGATTGTTCATATAATTCTAAGGTTTATATTCACTGATCAATTGGTTAGTTGATCAATTAAAAAGGGGTGATTTTAAATACACTCACTTAATTAATCTTCTCACCCCACTTAATTTTTTTTTTAATTCTAATAAATTAACCCTAAATTACTCTGTAAAGTCACCCCGCCAATATTTACGTCCGTTTTACTCTCTTTCTTTTTATCCTCTTTTTTCTCCCCTCATTCCATTCTTTTCACAAATTCTCTTATACGCTCATTTCAATCATTAATGAACATCGATGCAAAATTTCCAATTTAACTCAAAGGTCAGTATAAATTGATGGTAATTGAGCATTGCTGATTTTAAACATCAATCTGGGTTTAATTTTGAAATTTAATAAGACCATCAATTGTGCTGCTTCTTCTTCTTTTTTTCTTTCCCTTTTGCAATTGTATTTCTTCTCCATCTTATTTAAAGAATGTTCCCAAGTAAGAGTTTTTATATATTTTTTGGGACATACTAAATGTACCAAATCTAAAATCATATAAAGTAATAGTAAAATGCTCTCTTTCATTTTAGTGTTGCCATGTGGCAAATCATTTATTAACTTTCAACTCATTGCAATATTCCACTTGCTCCTTCAATTAAGTGAAAAGGCAATAAAGTCTATTAAATTCAAATGTATAACGGATGATCTATAAAAATGAATGTTTTTAAAAAGAAAACTAAAAGTTTTTTAGTTTCTTTTTTGAAATAAGAAATTAAAAGGTTACGAATGTATAAACCTTATTTAATCATTAATGCTCAATTCATTAAGATAACTAATTTTACATTGAGGTGGAATTAAGAAGATTACAAAAGTGTATAAGGGTTATCATTTACATATAAATTTTAGATATTTGCTTGATCATTATCCATGAAACCTAAAATGAGTTATTTACTTCAATATAGAGCATTGCAGCTCTTCCTCACGATCATTGTTAGATTTTTTTTTTACTTCAAAATTTGAAAATAAAAGGTTGAAATCTTGAATTCATCATAAATTATTGGTTTAATATGTTGCTTTATAATTAACCGTATTCTTTGGTATTGCAGGTTTTATCTTCTACACTGTTTTTTAAGACACTGAAACTTACATAAGTTGTTATTTATTTATTTTTAACATTTTTTTTTAGTTTTTGATTATTGCAATTTCTATTCTCCATTTCTATTGTTCAATACACCATATAGAAATGTAATTTATCTTAAAACTACATCCTAAAATATATTTGGGATTTACGTATTTTCATTTTAAAATTATTTAGTATATAGGTTTGTTAGTTTTGTGAACGTTTAACTTCTAAAATATTTGTGAACATGATTCTCTTTTATTGTTATTGTATTTCGTTTTATCCATGTGTAATTTTTACAATCACCCATGTAAGAATTTTCCTACACCAATTTTAGAATTTATTTGCGAAGTACCTATTTTTGTTTAAATTGTTAGTGAATGGTACTAATATAACTAACAACTAAAATAGAACGACATTCAAATTCTTAAGGTATTATAATTCATTATCAACTCCATACAATTTGTTCACTATATTAATGGTGAAGACATGAACTTAGCAAACAAATAGAATTGGAATCAAAGAAATCGGGAAATAAGTCCCTCGATGGTCATCCAAATTAATCAGCGAATTGGAAGCATAATTTCTCGACTTAAATCGCTCCATAATTTATTTGCATAGCTAATCAATATTTTTCAATATTTTAATCATGCAAATTTTAAGGAATTTAATTATGTAATAAAAAATAATAATTTGCATCTTTTTAGCTGTTATATATCTTTGGACGATCAAGAAGAATCGTAACACATTGTTAATTCCTTTTAAAAAAAACCTATTTTGCTTTTGTTATATAGTATTTCTCACGCAATGATATTTAGTGGTATATTTATTTTTACAATGTGTATATTATAAACTAAATTGCAGGTTTAACTATTTTTTTTTAAGAAAGTAAATGTTTTAAAACTTCTGCACATCGTGCAGCAGATTGCACACTTGTTGGCAACTAAATTCTATTCTTCACCATCAATTAATTATATTGCTATTTTTATGAAAATAAAAAAATTAAATTGGGGCTTTGAATTTGAGATTGAGGGAGTAAGCAAATTATGGATTTGCCGTATCATGTTGTTGTTCTTCTTTTACATTTCTTTTGCATAAATATTACTCCCTAAGTATTAAGATGATGTTTGGTTGATGTTTTGAGTTGAGTTTTTAAAATTTGGTGTTTGGTAGAATTTAGAAGTATGTTGAAAAGTGAATTTAGTTTTTGTTTGAGTTTTTTTCAACTAACTAAAAAATCTCATAAAAAAATTTAAAAAAATATTTGCAATGGATCTTATTTTATAGATCTCGACGAGTAGGTTTCAAGTATATATTTTTTTATCTAATTTTGATTTTTGGATTTAAAGTTATAGTATTTTAAAAGTTTTTTTTAGAGAGATAAAGTAAAATGAAATAAATTTTGGGACGCGTAAAAGTAAAGTTGATTTTAAGTTGAGTTTTTAAAATTTTGAAAAAAAGACACCCACCAAACAAGTTAATCCCCTTCTCTATGTAGTTTAAAAAAGAAATTGAACTCTTAATTTAAGCCAGAAGTAGAATTTAGTTGATAAATTTATTTAAAATAAAACATAAGGTGAAAATTATGCTTCAAAGATAACGAGTGCCATAACTATGTGTATATATGTGTGTATACAAGCCTTATAACCATTTTTTTTTTTCAAAAATGATATATAACCATATTTACTGTAAGCAAAACTATTAAAACTAAAATAAAAAATAAAAAATAAGCATATGAAAAATAAGTTTTGCCGGCAATAGCAAGACCTACTGCTTTAATGAATGATCAACCTGATGATTATCATTATAATGGACGACTTGGTTATTTTGAAACAAAAATAACACAATGGAACAAAAAGAAATTCACACAAATTGACAAAGAATTCGTGTTTTTGTCATGTTCATGACTCGGATTTTTAAAACAATTTCGGGTGTTTATGTCCAAATTCATAACAAATTTGACATAAAATTGACCAGATATTTCATGTTTTGGTTATTGAATTTTTACAAATACTGATGACAAAATTATTTGTCACTAAAAGTTGATTTTCTATAGGATATTTGCTTTAATAGACTCACCCACTTCTGGGGTGAGTTTACAAGTTTTTAGAAAAAAATAGCGGGGTGAGAATAAAAGTGGGGTGAGAAGCTCAATTTAGTGGGTGCGTTTACAATCACCCATTAAAAAGTTAATAGATAGTGTTTTTAATAGGCCCCGAAAGAAAATTAAGTAATAAAATTAATACGGAGCTATAGTCTACTTAGGAATCTAAATTAATATTAAAAAAATATACATTTATAGAATAATTTTAATTGGTAGATATACTTCTCAATTTTCAAAAGGGTAGTTTTTTGAAAGTTTGTTCAAATATTCCATAAATCAATGGTGGATAAACCGTAAGAAATTGTGGATACAAACAAAATCACCCAAAGTAAAACAGCCCTTTATGGCTAGAAATATTTTGAATTTAAAATTTAGCATTAAGTATAGTTGTTTAAAACCGTTTTTCAATTCGATTTGTGTATGATAACTATTTTTAAAAAAAGTTAAAAAAATGTAATTTTTGTTTATTTTTTCATTTCTTAAAGTTTTTTAGAATACAAAGAAAAAAATAAACAAAAAATATTCTTTTTTACTTGAATGTGGTTTTTAAAATGGATGAACCAAATAATTTTATTTTTTTAAAAAAAAAACACATAAAAATATTTTTTTTAAAACCCAACCAAACAACGAAATGTCTTAAAAGTATCATCAAATCAAGCTACTTAATTTTATAATGCCTGAAGCACTTTTAAGTCATTTTACTCTAATTCAGAATGCTAAAAAAAATATCAATAATTACAGTCGATAAAAAATATCTTCGTTAACTAAAGGAGATGGTTCTCTCTTAACTGAATGAGATAGTATCAAAGTTTATATAATAAACTTTCTGACCAAATAAATTCTACGTACAAGATCGAACTCTTTTACTTCATGTCTTTATTTATTCTCTTTGTCATTATTTCTCCCTTCGCACTAAACTTTTCTTTTTCTCTGCCTTACTATCTATATATAGCCAACAGAGCAATGGAAAAATACCAGCTATATATATATATACACCACGTGAACACTAGCTGTCAAAGATAAAGTAAGTACATAGCATGGAAAAAAAATACCCTACTTATTAATAATTCTAGTTGAGTTTTATAATTTTGTGATGTGAAATTAATAATTTGAGCCAACTATTCTAAACACCTTTAAGAAAAACTCTAACAATGTTCTCTAATTTAAAGAGTATCTTCTTTAAACAGAGAGTACTTTTTAAAGTAGAGAGTCTTGTTTACAAAGTTATTCTAACATTGCTCCTATTGTTTTATTTTACTATTGTTTATTTGATATTAATTATTCGATTAGTTTTAATATTTCTTCTATTTATCATGCAAACTATAAATATAGCCAAATTTAATGCAAGTATATTATACATTAATTAAAATTAAACAATAAACTAAAATAAAGCAAAACAAATATACTAAAAACTATAGTATTATCCCTTCCATAAAATAATCAAATTGTTTTATTTTCTATAAATTATTTACTAATTTATTTATTTATTTATTTATTATTGAAGACTAGCAATTTTTTTTCCTACATGAGATTTGTTAGTATTAAAAAAAATACAAGAAGGAAAGAGAATAGAACTATTAAAATATAATTTTTATTCTAATAAAAAAATAATTAGTAGAATGCCAAATTGGCTCGATCTCCAAATCTAGAGAGCTTAAAAACACTCTCCACTCTATTTTGATATTTTACATAATCTGTTGGAGCATGATTCTCTTTAAAGTAAAAGAAGGGAATTTATGATTTGATGATTATTGATACAGGAGAGAAGCCCTATTTATAAGGTTAGGTATATACAAAACAATAAAAAATATCGAACAAAACAGAATATTATATTCTAACACTCCCCCTCAAGTCGGTGCATAAATATCGAACAAACCCAACTTGTTGATCAATCTTGAAAATATCATGTTGGAAACAGCCTTAGTAAGTACATCAGCCAGCTAATCTTCTGAACGTATATAAAGCACAGTCACTACGTTTTCTTCCAATTTCTCTTTAATAAAGAATCTATCAACTTCCACATGTTTTGTTCTATCATGTTGAACTGGATTTTGAGCGATATCGCATGCTACTTTGTTATCACAATATAACACCATAAATTCTCTCGATGGATAACCTAAATCAGTTAATAGCAGTTTCAACCACAATAACTCTTAGACTCCCATCGCCATCCCTCGATATTCAGCTTCAGCGCTCGAACGAGAAATAATATTATGTTTCTTGCTTCTCCAAGTAACGAGATTTTCATTAACAAATTTGAAATATCCTGATGTAGACCTTCTGTCACTTATATTTTCGGCCCAATCAGCATTAATGTATACTTCGACTTTTAAAAAATCACTATTCTTTGTAAATAAAATCCCTTTTCCCTGGAGTTGCCTTCAGACAACTTATGATCTTCATAACGTCCTTTATATGTTTTTTTACAGGATTATGCATAAACTGACTTACCACATTTAATTCATAAGAGATGTCTGGCCTGGTATGTGCTAAGCACATTAATCTCCCTAACAATCTTTGATAACGCCCTTTATCGACTGGTACTTGATCAGTTTCAATTTCTAACTTTAAACCTTCCTCCATAGGTGTTTCTGATGGTTGGCAAGCAGACATCCCGGTCTCACCTAGTAAATCCAGAGCATACTTTCTCTGAGATAAGAAGATTCCTTTTGAAGACCTAGATACTTCGATTCCCAGGAAATACTTCAATTCGCCAAGATCTTTCATCTCGAACTCCCGAGATAGATATTTCTTCAGCGCTTATTGTTCTTGTGGGTCATTCTCGATAACCACCATATCATCGACGTACACAATGAGTGCTGTGATCTTCCCATGGTACCTCTTCAAAAATAATGTATGATCGAAATTACTCTGTTTGTAACCGAATTTTCTCATTGATCTAGCGAATCTTCCAAACCAAGCTCTCGGAGATTGTTTCAAACCATACAAAGATTTTTTTAATTTTCATACTTTATTTTGATGTTCCATAGGAACTTTATACCCAGGTGGGAATTCCATGTATACATCTTCCTCCAAATCCCCGTGTAAGAATGCATTATTTATATCAAATTGTTGTAGCGGCTAATCCAGATTTGTCGTTAAGGAGAGTAAGACACGCACAGTGTTAATTTTTGCCACTGGTGCAAATGTCTCCAAATAATCGATCCCATGTGTCTGGGTGTAGCCTTTCGCTACTAGTCATGCTTTGTATCTTTCGATGGTTCCATCTGCCTTATATTTCACTGTGTACACCCATTTGCAACCAATGCGTCATTTTTCTGGTGGCAACTCAACTATATCCCATGTAACATTCTTCTTTAAAGATTTTATTTCCTCGTCCATAGTTGCTTTCCATTTTGGATTGTTCAAGGCTTCCTACACATTATTAGGAATATATACATATAATCATTGATTTAAAAATCCTTTATTTGATTTAGACAGCCTATCATAAGATACATAATTACTTATGGGGTATTTGGCTTTACTGGTGAGATCAGGTTCATATGTTGGTTTAGGAATGCCTCTATTATTTCGGGGAGGGGGTTATTTTCTAGGAGGTTCAGGAGAAGCTACCTGATATTCAGACGCAAATGTGTCAAAGATAGACGATTGGTTATTTGTATCAGGCGAAGGCAATGGTAAGCTTAGACTTAGCGAACTTGACAGCGGTAATCCAGGCAATGAGATATCAATCCAAGCCGGTAGTGAACTCGGTTCTGACAGCTATGGTGAACTCGGTGAGCTTAAAATTGGCAGTGAAACCTCGACCTGAATTAGCTCGTTGCCATTACTACAATCAAGAGAATCAAGAGTCTGAACTTCACTATAGTACTCCCCCTAAAGGTTAGTCTGCTGAAAGTACATCTCTTTTTCATGAAATATGACATCCTTGGTCAGGTACATTTTTGGTGACAGAGGATGATAACAGCGATACATTTTTTGAATAGATGCATAGCTTACAAAGACACACTTGAGTCACGGGCTTCGAACTTGTTTCGGTGTTCTTTGGGTAAGTGAACAAAAGCAATACAACCAAATATTCGTAGAGCCAAATTTGATTCTTTAGGAGCCGAGACTGCTTTATGAAGAACATCAAACGGTGTTTGGAAGTTAAGAATTGCTGACGGAACACGGTTGATCAAATATGCGACAGATGAGAGAGCTTCACCACAGTAAGATACCGGAGCATTAGCCCTAAGTAATAATGCTCGGACTATTTCTAGTAAATGGCGATTCTTCCTTTCCGCAACCCCATTTTGTTGAGGTGTGTACGGGCAAGTAGTTTGATCGACAATCCTATGACGTTTAAAATACTCCGGTAAAGTGGTAGCCATATATTCACCTTCATTATCACTGCGAAGTTCCTGGATAGTAGCATTATATTATGTACTAATTTGTTTATGAAATTGCTGAAACAAAGAACTCACTTCACTTTTGACTTCATAGGACATATCAACGTCATTCTAGTGCAATAATCAATAAAAGTAACAAATCAACAGAAACCACTCAAAGAATTATTAGGAGATGGGCCCCCAGACATCATAGTGAATTAACATAAAAGGAACTGAGCATTTATTTAATGATAATGAAAAAGAAGTACGATGAATCTTTGCCAATTCACATGTTTTACACTGAAAAACGAAAATATTGACATTCTTAAAAAGTTTAGGAAATAACTTCTTTAAGTAGCTAAATGACGCATGACCCAAACGACGATGCCACAACCAAATATAATCTTCAACTTTTTCTCCTCGGGTAGTACTAGTTTGCAAGGCTTGTTGTAATTGGTTTGTGCTTTTCACTTCCATGTCCATGTAGTACAATTTGCCCTACCTAATCCCATAACCAATCATCTGCCTTGTCTGAATATTCTTAAAAACACAATAATAGGCCAGAAAACAAAAATATAATTTAGAGCATTAGTAATTTGAGTGATAGACAATAAATTATAATTGAGTGAGGGAACTATAAGTATAGAGTTAAATTCATGGAATCGGACAACGGGAATTGGATTTCCATTAGCCGTGGTAATCAAATTGTTGGATGAGGGGGTAAAATTGGTAACATGTCTAGAATCGAATATTATATGATCGATAGCACCAGAATCAATTATCCATATATTATTCAAAACAGATGTAGAATTTAAAAACTTACCAGGTATCTCAGCAGCGATAAGCAATTCGGAGGCCTTCTTCCCATCACCTTCATTTTTATGATTTGAAAGACGATCTCCAGAATGATCCCACCAATCCGGATAGCCAATTACTTGACAGTACCCCTTTTTAGAATATTCGGTTTGGCCACAAACCAAGCAAGGAGGATATTGAGACTTGTTTCCTCGATCCTTTAATTGTGAGTCATGAGTTTGGTTTGTTTAATTCTGCCAATTTGAGGTCTTTCGGGGCTGATCTTGGTTGTTCTATGAGACCTGGTTACGAGCTACTATGGCTGCCGCATCAGTAGTAGCAAAGTCACTGTTCATAGTTTTTCGCCTGACGTCCTCTCGATGAACCAGTGCATAGGTTTCTTCTAACTCTGGAATAGGATCTTTTCGTAAGATTTCACCACTTCACGTTCGTTGTCTAACCCAGTAAAAAATATGTGAACTCGCAAACGCTGAACCGACTTTCCTATAAGATTCGATATCATTTGGACTTTCCATGACCACTTTATTACGATGATCTAATTCACTGAAATTTTTTGTAAGTTCCCCATAATACTCAGAGAGGGATCGACCATCTTGTTTAGCTGTAAATGCCCTTTAATTCAAAGTAAAAACTTGTTATTCGTCAACTCCATTATAAAAGGCTTTAGATAGAGACTTCCAGATTTCTTGTCCAGTAGGAACCCGAATATAGCGCTTCATAATCTCCAATTTAATAGATATTAAAATCCATCTTTTCACCATCTGATAGTTTGAATACCACGCTTCATATTCTGGAGTTCCTTCTTTTGGAATCGAAGTCGTATCGCGTATAAACGAGAGTTTTTATTTCTCCGTGATATGCATCTCTATGAGTTGAGACCATAGATCATAATTAGTTTCATCCAACGTAACCCCGATGTTGAATGTAGAACTTTCAGTTTAAACAATTATTGGGGATGATTCGTTCTTTGATGATTCAGTAATTGCAGTTGGATTAATATCCATTATGTAATATTAGAAATAAAACTGAGAAAAAATAAATGCATATTCTGGAAAAATGGAGGCTAGATTTGAGATCATGACGGTTAAAAAACCTAGGAACCGGTTTAATATAATTAAGAACTAATCCAAAAATTGCTAAGCCGGTCAAAAATAACTGAACCAAGAGAAGAAATAGTGCACTAGACCTGGTTTTGTTACATAGAAATTGAATCTGGAAAAACAGAGACTGTGGTTGCATCCGGAGTAGTCGAAAATCTAGAGAACAGGTCTTAGGTCTTAGAAAACCGATTAAAAATTAGCCAAACCGATCAAAAAACTTTCTGCTAAAAAACCCGCTGACTAAAGGCGAGCTGACGGCTTGATTGACGGCATTAATAGTGTGACTAACGGCGTTAAAGGTATGGCTAGCGGCGTGTGACTGCAGGCAACGAAATGGGCCAGACTGGGAGGTGCGTGAGGGCGCATGAGACCTCTTTTGGTGCCGATTTTTTTTCTGTTGCAATCGTCTTAAGCGGATGATCAACGCGGTATGGTTATTTTAGGGTTTAAAGAAGTATAGAATGGCGATCCATGTTTGTGTATGAAATCGAGTTTTTTTTGATATTTTTGAGCTATTTCAGAAATCGAGGCACGACTAAGGCTCGAAAATTGAGGTTTGTAGATGAAGTTTGGTTAGAGATTTTATGGGAATGGCGGAACAAAGGACTGGAATCGCTCTTATACCATCTTTAAAGTAAAAAAAAGGAATTTATTATTTGATGATTATATATACATGATAGAAGCCCTATTTATAGGGTTATATACAAAACAATAAGAAATCCTAATAAGAAAAGAAAACCTAAACCTACTAGAATAAGGAAACTAAACGGAATATTATATTCTAACAGACTCTATTAAATTTGCTAGCTATTATAGAAAACATATTCCAAATAGATAGTCAAAAATTGAGCTGGTTAATTTAATGCCCCTAATCAACTGTTCAGAATTGACTAGTCATCTTTTTTTTAATATTCTTTTTTGTTACAATGATGCTAACGAAGGAAAGTTTCTCTGGTCTAAAATTAAGACATGACTCAAGGCTCAACTAGCACTTAAATTAATTTTTTACAAATCGCTCATTAAAAGAAATTGCTAGCAGTGAAATTCAGAGCAAAACCTTACGAGGGAAGATTGTAATTTAATACTAGTCATTCAGATTTGCAAAACTTTACTCGTGAGTAGTTTTACTTAAGAAGATCGGGATTCGAAGTGCCGAATCTTTAAATTTCCTTAAGTTTTTTTGCCCTAAATTCTTTTTCTTTGCAGTTGATTACGTTATGTTGAGGCAAAGAGTTTAATTACTACTCAAAGTTACAATTTTTTATTTTGCACGAAATAACCCGTTCTTTTTTAAATCCATTTTTGGTCTTTCTATTAACGTACTCCCACCATTTTTTGATACAATATTTCTCACCACTTTTTTTTTAACTGCTCGAGATTCTTTAAAAATCAAAGTGATCAATGTTATTTAAGTTGTCCCATAGTAAATAACATGCCTTTAACTAAATCGATATGAAATTTGTTAAGGTGCATATTATGAATCGGAGAAAAATTGAGTGCCATTTATGATATATAGACAATAAGTAAAAGAAACCTCTCCAATGCAAAAATGAATAATGGCCATGAAAGTTATGTGGCAAAAAGAGAGGAAGACATTGTGAAGGTGAGTAATTAGCAATTTTGACCCTTAAAGTTTTTTAATTTTTCCACGGTCGTCCTGGATCTTTCCTTTTCGGTTAAAACGTTCCTAAAGTTTTCTACACATCCCACATTCATCCAAAAGTGGATCTCTGGTTAAAGATGTGGATGAAAAACACACGTGTAAGGCATGAAGTCGACTGTGTAGGGACAATTTGGGTATTTCGAATCAAAAGAAAGGAAACTTCTCTCTCCCCCTTCACCTTATCCAATTTCACCACCTGACCTCACCACGCCACGCCGGACTTCTGATTTGGTAATTCTTCATGATAATGATGGAGTCTCCATTTGATGATCATGAATCAAGAAAATAAAATTTGGGGATTTTCTGAAGGATAAAGCCTTTTAAGCCACATACAGTCGCAAAAATGAACTAGCTATGCTTCCCATAGCTGTTAATTATTTCTTAGACAGGGTGAGACGTTTTCTCATCGAACTGAGAAAGAAACGTGACTAAACATTATTTTGCATTCGATGGTTTTTTATGCAAATTCTAATGCATTTTTTGTTTCCTTTTTAAAGCTATTGAGATTGCTAGGGCAAAAAACAAATAATCTGCAATTAAAAGAAAAGGAGAAAAATATATATAAAAAAAAACCTTATCGAAATAATGAAAGCACAATTCATTTGTACTCGATGCTAGAAGCAAAAATAATTAAATCAGCCCAGATCAACGCTAAAATAGCCAAAATAAAGGCAACAACCACCGATTCAGGTGGCATGGCAGCAGCAAACTTGGTGGAATGCTTGGCAACAGAGGCAAAGGTAGCAGAAAGAAGCGAGAGGATGAACGAGAACGAAAATTTTTATACCATTGTAATAACCACTGTGTCACATATGAAGTAGTACCTCTTAGCTTGGGTGAAGAGAGAGATGTGATAGGGGAAGAGGGAATAAGATGATTTAGGGAAGGGGGAGAAAGGGTTTTTATTTGCTTTTGATTTGAAATACCTAAATTGCCCCTACACAGTTGACCTCATGCCTTGCACGTGTGTTTTTCATCCACATCTTTAACCGGACATCCACTTTTGGATGAATGTGGGACAAATATCAAACTTTAGGATTGCTTCAGTCAGAAAAAAAAAATCCAGAACAACCGTAAAAAAAGTGATAAACTTTAAGAGTCAAAAATGTTAATTCCCTATATTAAAAGTCGCATGTTTGGAACACAATAGTTAAATAATATCTTGTTTGAGCCACTGTTATTATTTTCAAGTCAAATATCTTAGAAGGTTTTAACTTTGAATCAATTTTGGTCAATTTATTCTATAGCAAGGGTGGAGCTAAGGGATTGGGCTTATCTACAGTTTGCTAAGTGGATAGCACTGTGATGTTTGGCGTTTTTTAACCATTCGTTTTTAGTCTGAGGCTCAGATTTGGACAAGTCATAACCCACTTATAATAAGAGCTAAACTGTGTCGTGTTAGACAATATTCAAGTTAACGCCACCTGTTAGACTTCTTTTCTCGTTCATTTACGTTTTTCTAAAAAATTCTGCTCCACACCTCTCTTTCTCTCTCATTCAAATTGTGAAGAAACCAAAACTCTACTTCTCCTATTTTTCTATAGTGATTGAACAAATCGACAATCACTTTTGTCATTGATTTATTTTGATTAACCATTCCTCTTTGAGTAGCCTACAGTACCTCCTCCATTGCCAAATCTGGATCTCAACTGTTTCATTTTCTTTGAATTTATAGGCACCAAAATAATACTTCATTATTTAGTAAATACCCAAACATATTTTTGGGTTTAATTTAGCTTTGGTCTCCTCAATTTGAGGTTTAATACAACATAAGAGAAAAAAGGGGAATCTATTGTGTTCAAATTTCTTAAACCACCGATCCATGCTAACAAAGCGAGGGAAACTGATTAGTGGTGTAGAATTTTTGGAAATTGATAAGAACAATTTCTCAGAATTAGCCAAAAAAATATGGTGAATGTTTATGACGTTCGCTATCAATTTAGTGAGATCTGCACAAAAAATAGTGTGTGAGGCCACCAATATGTGAGATAGACAAAGTGAGAAAACGGCGTTAAAGAGCCTCTTTTACAAAGGAGGTGATAAATGCACCGCCTTTTGTTATCACTAAAACCCTCTATACTTTACGCCCCACTTTTAAAAAATTGATCACAAACACCCTACTCCACCACCCTCTGACTTAATAACCATAATTATGTTAATACTTTCCTGTCATTGGGAGAGTGTCTTTATTGGTACTCACCCGACATTAAGTATCTCGAACTTCATCAATAACTTAAGTTATGGCCATTTTTTGAGATATACTCGTCTAATTTATGGTAAGTAAATGTGTTAATACTTTCCCGTCATTGGGAAAGTATATTCATTGGTACTCGCTCGACATTGAGCATCTGGAACTTTAGCAATAATTTACGTTATAGTCCATTTTTTGAAATATAGTCGTCTAATTTAGGGTGAGTAAATGTGATAATACTCCCCTATCGTTTGGAGAGTATCTTCATTGTTACTCACTCGACATTGAGCAACTGAAACTTAAACAAATATGTGAGTATGAATATTTTTCGTTTTTTTAGAAGAGATTTATATATATATATATACATTTTTTTTGTTTTAGAATATGTGTGTGTATGTGTATATGTCTGTTTTATATATATATATATATATATATATGTATATGTGTATATATATGTATGTTTTAAAGAAGAAGAATGAGGAGGAGGATGAAGAGGAAGGATCCATATTCTTTTTTTTTTTTGAATACATACATATATATATATATATGTGTGTGTGTGTATATGTATGTTTTGAAGAAGATGAGGAGGAGAAGAAGGAGGAGGAGGAGGAGTAGGAGGAGAAGGTGGTGAGGGGTGATGAAAGATTATAGTATTGTTTTGTTGTGATTAATAATTAATTAATTAAGTTAATTAATAGTTAACCTTTGTTTAAAAAAGTGAAATGAGAGGGTGGTTGGAATAAAGTTTAGTTTAATATTAATAAAAATTTTAGAGGGTGTTTGTGACAACAAAAATGGGTGCATTTATCACCCCCTTTACAAAATGGCGTAGTATATCTCATTCCTTTAAGTGGGTCTCTGAGCTGTACAAATCTGAGCCATTCCTTAAAAATAAACGGTCACAATATACTAAACATTATGTCAGCCCAAATAGTAAACTGTAGAGGAGCCAAACCCGGAGCCTCCGCTAAGAGGGTGTACTTAATCAATTTGATGGACAGCTTACACCACAAGGTGTGCGGCCTTTACTTAAAAGTCATATTTGGAGGGTTTTGGTTTTTTTTATCATCCTAGTTGGTTGGATAATTTCAAAATCAAAGGCATTAATACACGTGTATATACAGATTATTTCCAATACGCACAAGTGTGTATACACTCGTGGGTATTTCGATGGGATCCACTTAAAAATGAACGGAGGAAGCTGGCTTTAACAAAACAAAACGGAGCTTTAAACAAAGAACATCCTGTATTTATGTTAATATTAATTGTGTTGTTCTAAGTAGATGTGGTGTGGAATTTATACTTTTAAAAATTTTATATCCATAATTTAGAAAAAAGTTCCCCCGTAAATTGTAGATATCTGAATTACCTTTTCAAACATATACAGATTGTCTCAATCGGAGTACCGAGTGAGAAGTAATGGCCAAAACAAATGGGAAAAAGCTTACTCGCGGACCAGTATTGGGTTTTTGGAATACCAATCCGGCGCATGAATTTTGAGGAAGATTTTGGCTGTCGACCAGTTTGCGGGTTTTGGCGTACTGGCCCGGCATATAAAAATTGAGAAAAAATTACACTGTAGACCAGTACTCTGTTATTGGCATACCAGTCTGCCATACGAAACAATGCACCGACTTAACCCACTTTAAGTGCGTTTTATCTCATTTTTGGCCCCCCACACTTCTAAAATTATCTAGAGAGAGAATGAGAGGGGTTCTTAAATAATTTTTGCGTGTTTTTCATTCCCGGTCAAAGATTTACGCTCTAAACCGACCCAAATTCTTTTCTTATTCACTATTCATCATCTCCCTCCTTGGGATTACTTGGGAAGAGCTTGGGTTCTCATCTCTTCTTTTTCTTTATCACTGATAAACACGAGGTAGGGGTTCTCAGACTTTTAAAACTTGATAACATGACTTAATTATCCAAGAATCGTTGTGCTTGATTTATATTTGTTTGAAAACTTGAATATAAAAGAATTCGTGTTGCTTTTATGATTTATAAGGTTCTAAGGGCATGATTGAAGGCAAGATATGCTATTTACACTCGATATAAACTATGATCCAGACTATATGCGATATCACTTAGGTGTATGGAAGATGTTTGTTGAGAAAATTTGATTTGTTGATGAATCGTATACACCAAGTGATATGAAATAAAGTTGGATAAATGGTGTATGGCATAAAGTGCTCTATGAATTTATAAAATAGTATGCTCTGTATACCATACATATCATTATTGTGTCAACCAAACGCTTGGAGGATTCTCGGCATATTTGGATTATTCTTATAACCCTTCATATTGGGCGTATATCTCTTATTAATGATGATGAAAGCTTGTCATGATCATTATGTTATTTTGGAGGTGATATGATCTTGATATGGATCCGTCTGTGATTCTATTGTGACCCTTCGATGGTGAAAAAATTTTGTATTAAATGTTACATGCCGGTATGGAAATAAGTAGGGCCTGGTGCCCTTGGGTTGAAAATTCCTAAACCTCCGGGGGGCAGCAAAGCGTCGGCTGTTTAGAGTCAACAGTGAGTAGCCCGAAATCTAGACAATGGCAAGGCACTGATGATTCCGTTGTTATGATATTATTGATGGACTGGTGGTCCAACTCAGTTATGATTTCATGATGTTCTCTGAGGCTGATGTGCCAATTTATGGTCACTATCGGATTATTCTCTCGGGCGGTTAAGCCCATGTTATACTCTGGTTCAATATTGTTGTATTCTGGCAATGTGGCTTTACGGTTGACACAAGGGAGGTAACCTACATTGCATATGCATGCATTGCTTAGTTAATATATGATTTAAAAATTGAAAATGTGTTTTAATTGTAATATCCTTGTTTTTACTCACCCATACTGAGCACACAACTCACCCCGTTTCTTTAAAATATTACAGGTATTCATGAGTCCTATGAGGACAAAGAGACGATAGGATTCGGGACGAAGTAGAGCATCTTATACTATAATTCTCTTTTGTAATGGATATGTTTGTCCGGGAAGCCACGGTTAGCCCGAAGACTTTATATTTTTGTTGTTCATATGGTTTGGCCATGTACATCTATGATGCACGTTTACAAGTTATTGTATCATTTTTGTATCCCATGCTTGTTATTGCTTGATACACATGTTGTTGCTGGTTTATATTCTTCTTATATACATGTCTTAGTCCTACTAAGATGGGTTAGTAACACTCCAAGTCTTAATTACGGGCGTTATCCTGTAATTTAAGGCGGGGGCGTTACACTCTCTCTATCTCTACAAGCACCGAGCTTGCACTCATCCTCTCTTGACTGAACTCCGACTGAAACTCCTCTATCTCTCTCTTTCTATCGGACTAAAGCTCTTCTCTCTCTACCATGCTTATTCTTCTCTCTACCATGCTCCTTCTTCTCTCTACCGAGCTCTTCTCTCTCTCTCTCTCTCGAGACGGGTTCCACTCCATTGATTTCAACCCGATTAACAGAGGTATTTAGATTTTGGCTTTCTTGAAGTTTTGTTTTGAATTTTGTTTGGCATTAATCTAATTTCATTTTGGCATACGCATTTGGGTTTGATAATTAAAAGAATTTGGGTTTGATATTTTAGGTGAGATTTGGGTTTGATACTTTAGGTGAGATTGGGTTTGAAATCCACCAGAAATCCAGAATTCGGATTGGGTTTGATACTTAATTGTTGTTTCTCTTATGGATTGTTGTTTCACAAGAAATTCAGGAAGAAATTGACATAATGACTAGGAGGACAATTTGATAAATTGGTGTCATTATTTCACATTTGGATAATTTTTTTAACATAGCCCTTCTCTTCGTGCATTTTTCTACATATGTGTGAGAAGAATTTTGTAATGGCTTTGGCTTACTCAATATTTTGAGGCAGGGTCTTTATGTATATACAAAACAAGAGCTACATAATGATGAAATTCCGGATTGTGGGAAAATAACTCAAATCCCATAACAACGGAATTTTGACACCTATAAGAGAAACAACAATCCATAAGAGAAAAATAATTAAAGTATCAAACCCAATCCGGATTCTGGATTTCAAACCCAATCTCACCTAAAATATTAAACCCAAATCTCACTTAAAGTATCAAACCCAAATTCCTTTAACTATCAAACCCAAATGCGTATGCTAAAACGAAATTAGATTAATGCCAAAACAAAACTCAAAACAAACTTCAATAAAGCCAAAATCGAAATACGTTTGTTAATGGGTTTGAAATTAATGGAGTGGAGCCCGTCTTGAGATAGAGAGAAGAGCTCGGTAGAAAGACGAAGGAGCACGATAGAAAGAGAAGAGCTTCAGTTCGATATAGAGAGGAGTTTCAGTCCAGTAAAGAGAGAGGAGTTTCAATCGGAGTTCAGTCGAGAGAGGATGGGTGCAAGCTTGGTGTTTGTAGAGAGAGAGATTGTTTGTTTTTGTTGAAAGCTCCGTTTTGTTTTGTTAAAGTCAACTTCCTCTGTTTATTTTTAAATGGGTCCCACTGAAATACCCACAAGTGTGCACGCACTTGTGCGTATGGGAAATAATTTGTTGGTGCATATGAGGTTAATTTACTACTAACATATGAGGTTAATTCAATAAACCCAGAAAAGAAAAACAAAAGGAATAGCTCAATTTCATCTTTTTTTGTCACATGACTCTATTGCTGGACTAATATATATATATATATAGTATAATTTTTCGTAACAATATTATACTCTAACAAAATATTATATAACTGTTTTAATAATAATTGTAGCGGTTTTTATATTGCCATCATATTTCAAATGTTGCCTTCACAATGTGCAAAAAAAGGGGGCGACAATTGTTATCATATTGTGTAAAAAAATGTTAGAAAATTTGTATGTGGGTTACGCTCAAGAGTAGTTCTTCCTCTTTAATGGTAAATGCTAGAATTGTATTGCTTACACTTTTGTTTAAATTCATTTGTGAAATAAAAGCTTGCAATGGTAAAATGAAAAAATAAAAGTTTGACAGCTTCACTAACCCCTTGAAATAGGTTTTATCTTTATATATATATACAAGCAATAACCTAGTTTTAATGGAGAGAGGGAAGGGGGCTTTCAAATGCTTTTTAATCACCAGTTACACCCATTCACCATTATCATGTACCACAATTAGGTTAATAACTTTATTCGCGAGAATCAAACCTGTGACTCTATTGTAATGAGAACAATGAGTAAATCAATAGCAAGCAAGGTTGTGGTATCTTTATTACTATATTATAATAAATTAACAATATAGTAGACAAACATTTAGCTATGGACTTACCTCTTGGGGTTCGTTTGATTCAAGTTTTAAATCATTTTTAGAATGCTACATTCCATTCTAGAAGGATTCTGATATTTGGTTCAAGTTTTGAGTTAGGAATGTGTCATTCCAGAAATAAAATATTCCTTCAAAGTTTTCCCTCTTAAATAGAAGGGAAAAGAGGGGATAAGTGTATTTACTTTTAAATTTTCTTCTAAAATTTCCTCTTAAGAGCAAAATATCCCTTTTGCTTATCAATGCAACTTTTGTTTTTCATTTATATACTTTTTAAAAGAATTTTTATTATTATTATTATTAAATAATGCAACGACTTTTCACAATTCTTAACAATAAAAATTTAAATTTTACCATTGTAAAATTGTTAGAATTTGTCTTTTAATTTTATAAATGAAAACTTTTTGGTAATTCACACTATTTTCGTTTGAACCAAATATATAGAGGCAATTCAATGTTTCAAGACAGGAAGAATTCATGTCTAAACTAAATATTGGCAAGGCATTTCAGTTGCCAGAATTTATTTTTTTCAAAAATTAAAAATGCCCATTCTATTTTCAAAACTCGAGCTAAATGAGCCCTTAATGTTTTATCCTAAATTTAATCCAATTTATCATTAATCGGTGTAAAAACAAATATCATTTCTGTTCCTTAATAATAAATAGAGTTTAATTGAATATTAAATGGTAAAAACAAACGTCACTTGAATACGAGTGAAATTTGAGTACAGCTGTAATTTGATAATGCAACTGGAAGTAAAAATTAACTGTTGCTTAATTTAAAAAAAAAAAAAAATTTGCTTAAAACAATATCTAAATGTACGACCCTTGTTACACAGAGAACACATCTCAATCAGTCAATTAAATGTCATCACAGAACTTAAATGTGTTTAAGAATAACTTAATAGCATTAATTACAAATATAAATGCGAATATACAATAGAACTTTAGCTACACTTAAAATATTTTATTTTCCCATTTATATTTGTATAATATAACAAAATACGATTTATTAGAGTCCTCTTTATATTATATTAAGGTATACTTGCGCCATCCGGCATAATAAAATAAAATAAAAAATTTAATAATAAGATAAAAAATTTAACGTGTGATGAATTTAAATTGACAAAAGCAATCCGTCTATTTTGAACCCATTGTCTAGTCTAATCTAACGTTGTGAATAATTGAAACGTAAGTTCCATATATTTGCATGCTCAAAAAACCAAAAGTATATATACCAGATTGGATCAACTTGTTTTAAATTTTTTAAAAGGTTTTTTAATCATAATACAACCACGTAACGTTAAAAAAATTAACGTGTAATGAATTTAAATTGACAAAATCAATCGATCTATTTTGAACTCATTGGCACACACCTTCATGCATGTATAGTGAGCTTTCCTGATTGGCCTCTTGATAATGAGTTTGCAGTTGGCACTGCCTAAAGCCCTGCTTTTGCCCACTACGCAACCGAAACAATTTCTTCTTTCCGAAAGTATAATTGTTTTAAAAATTATATTGTATAATTGTTTATATTGTATATTATTTTGTTAATAAATAATTATTTTAATAATAGTACGGAGTATTATTTTTTATTTAATTGTATTTATGTTGTTGTATGAATTGTTACATATTACATACAATTTATTTCATGGTAAAAATATTCTAAATTAAATTGTATCCGGTTTGTTTTTAGTAGAGTTAAAAATAAGTTATTTACTTCAATCTTCGGTCATTGGAAATTTACAAATTATTGTTTGTATTTTAGTTCTTACGAATTTCATCAAATTTGATAAAATAATTTATTGAAAGAAAAAATCAACGTATAAATGTGTACTATATATATAGTCTTTAGTTCTTAAGATTTCATCCCCTTGAATGACAAATTTTATGAAATGTGTTTATTTTAATATTATTTTTTGAATAAAATGAATATTTTTTAAGTGAAAAATTAAACTTTTGCTCACTTTATTTTATGTAAAAAATTATTCTTTACTTCCCTTATTGCATATAATCGTAATCTTTTTGGCCACGAGAGAGGGTGATCTCTTTCAGTATTTTAGTATTTTAACATTTTAAAATTGACATTTTATAATATTTTTTGTGGCAATTATAATTAAAAAAGAACAGTCACATATTACATATAATTTTTTTTATCCCCTTACCATTACATCATAGTTCCACCGCTGAATTCTTATAATAAAAATCACTAGTTAAAATCCCACTAAATGTTTATTTTTTAAATTAAAAACTCATCTGCATATAGAGTTGATTTAATTATTGACCGCCACCTAATACCAAATATATTATTTTATATACAACCTTGGCATAGATTTTTACGTATAGCATTTTAATTAGCGGGAAAGAGAAGAGATGGAAAGGAAAATTAATTAATGGGACGAAAGAGACACCACAATGGCAAAATTAAATAAAGGCTGCAGCGCATGCATAATAATAACCCTTTTCACGTGGTTTTGTTGCCTCTTTATTACATTTCTATTTTCTTGCTCAGCAAGAATTTACCACGTATGCTATCGTATATAATTTCAACGAATAATTTTAAACGAATGTTTTTTATTATAACTATTATTTATATAATATCTTTTATTATTATTTTTCATATTATTAAACTAATAATTTTTTTATTAAAATATAATATTATTTTTAAAAAATATATTATATATTTTTAAAATTATAATTATTCTGACAATAAATATAATTAATTTACCAATAATAACACTACCTAAAAAGAAAACTAATTAATTAATTGTTAATTGCGTGATATCATTGTTTATATTCTAGCAAATTAAAGTATTAGACAATACTGCTAACCGTTTATTCCTTTTGTCAAATACATAAATTAACTAGAGTTGTAAGCGGCATTGCCCTCATTTTTCATTTAAGATCGAAGTTGTAGATTCCATTACGAGAGTTCCCAAAAATAATGACAAAGGTTTTCAACTCAATAGTACGTGTTGGCCAAGCCCAATTACAAAATTACAGTTGGGTAGCCTAGCTTAAGAAAAAAAATATCAAGGTTACTAGCCTAGCAGATCCCCGGCGCTGAGTATAATCAACTGCGTTGAAATGTTACTACGTACTGATGTAACAATGTTGCCGTGATGGATGCATTGAATCTATTCGTTGTCAAGATGGTCGATCAAGCTTCTATGGAGAGCAGATAAAGTTAGAACCACTATAATTTGTACTATTCTAAGACACCTATAAAATGCTAGAGTAGTGTCCAAATTTTGTCCTTTATAATCATTTTATTGTTTACCTTAATAAAATATTATAACCCTAATTCTATACATATAAATAGAAAATGGGAGAGCTATAGCTTGTAAAAATTCTCTCTATTGATTGCCTTAAAGCTAATATACGTTTACATACACAGACCAAGGAAGACGTACTGTCGGAATAATATAAGCACTATTAGAAGAACCTACCTTATAACAAAAATCTCCATCATCCTTATCATTATTCTATTTCCTATTTTATTGATATTTGCTTATAACTTTTTTTTGTAAGGAGACTCAAATTGTTTCGCACCGACGTATTCTTTTCCCAATGAGATCGAGGAGGGCAAAATTATAATCCATAAACCATATAGCTTGCATGTCCTTAATCCACGAATTTTTTTTTTTACACAACTACGTCCCAAGTGAATCTTGAAACACCTTCTATATTATGCATTTAGTTGGTATCATAAATCATGTAGTTAAACAAAATAAAAATAAATCAGTCATTCTTTGCATTTATAAACATTATTTAAACACAATATTATCCAATATTTAATTTTCATGCAAATTAATCCTTGCGCAACATTTCCATATATATATCAAACACGTACTCTAAAAGAATTAAAAAAAAAAATGTTTGAAGTACAATAAATAAGCTTTAACTAACAGTGGTGTGAAAAGTAATCTCAATAGTCAATTCTCTACTGAAAGTGGCAAAGTTTTGCATTGCATGTTTACTTGCAAATGTTTCACTCTAATTAACAATTAAAGAAGAAGACTCCTCACGATACCACTTCAAAATTGGAGCCTAACTTCCTACATACAACATTCAAATCCCAATACAATACTTTTCAATGAAATTAATATAATTAAACCTTTTAGCCCAACAAGACTACGACCAACAAAACATTGAATAACACAAACAAATGACCAACCAATCAACCGTTAATTAAGGAATATTACCCTATACTAGGTACAGCACTACAGCTCCCGCAACCATCCATAAAAATAATCTATAATGTTAGGTCAACCATGGTCAAACCCGAAAGAGGGAACATTAATTCCTTGGAACGGCCATTGCTGACAGAGGGTGCTTCATTTCACAAGACAACTTCAAGACTTCACTTAGGTCAACCGGGTTAGCCTTGTCTCGGACCCATTTGAAGTGATGCACCAACTTTGCCACCCACAGAGTCACAGTCGCGAGCCCAAGGTTCTTGCCGGGACAGACTCTTCGGCCTGCCCCAAAAGGTGCTAGCGGAAGATCACTACCCCTCACGTCCACGTCATCTGCCCCGACAAACCTCTCGGGCTTGAACTCTAGTGGGTCCACCCAGATGTTTGAGTCATGGGTGATGGCCCACATGTTGACCATAGCAGTTGTGCTGGCAGGGACCACCATGCCGTTGTTGAGCTGGACGTTCGAAGTGGACAGCCTCGCCCACGAGAGAAGCGGACCAGGAGGATGGACCCGAAGTGTCTCCTTCACCACAGATTGCAGGTACGGTAATTTTGCAAGGTCGGTGTCAGTCATGCGCGAGGCATTCTCTAACTCCTCTCGAAGCTTTGCTTGTACATCTTGGTGCAATACTAATTCGGCCATGACCCACTCAGTAAGCAACGCTGTCGTATCAATTCCTCTGAAAATCATTTCCTGCATGGCAGAATCGAAACGTGCACAAATTCACTTAGTCAACTCAATCAATAGCCACAAATGAAATTGCAAATAGTTGTTTATATTTATTTGGGATTCTTCTTATGGCCTATATATACTATTACATCACTGCGGTGAAAGAAGGCAACACCTTCACTTGATAAAAATGGGACCAGTGGTCCAAATTCTTATACTATATTTTATGTATAATAAGTCTAATATATATTCTTAAAGCAAATAAGGCCAGCGCACATGTATTGATACCGCGCGTAACGCACGCATATATAACTGTCAAAGTAGATAATACAACGTACTTTTCGCATTAGTATTGCCCTCTCATAAAGTCTAGTTTAATCTTATTCATGTATTATATATACATAAAGACAAACTCATATATGATCGAATTACATACCCATAGAACAGCAATCATGTCATCCTCATTGAGCTTCTCATCCCCATTCAGAGAAAGCAAAACATCAACAAAATCACCATTATGATCACTTATTTTATTCTCACACTTGTTCTTCACCTTGTGTTCATCAATGATACCTTTTACAAACTTTCTCACTCTAGGCACAAGTGCTTCACACCTTTCAACAACACAAAGTGGGTCCCAGAAACCCCTCAGCCACGGTACATAATCGCACCAATTAAAAGCCCCCAATAACTCAAACCCCTCCCTCACCATTTCTTTCACCTCCTCCATCTCCCCGCTAACGTGGGCAGGGTCATAACTTTTCCCGAACACGCTCCCCAATATGTTTCTCAGTGCTGCGTCTTGTAAGTGCCCCCTTAAAACGACAGCCCCGTTATGTGCCTGCTCTGCCTCTATCCTGTGCAACATGGCGGAGCATTCTAGCTGGCGCAAGGGTTCGTGTGCTAGAATGCGCCTGGGCGCGAAGAGGTGTGATGACGAGATCTTACGTAGCAGCCGCCAGTAGGCCCCGTTCGGTGCAAAGCCAATAGCTCGGCTGAACATGAGACTCTTAGCAGACAGCTTGATCGGCCGGTCAGCAAAAAAAGGGGAGTTCAAAATCTCTTTGGCTATGTGTGGGTCTGAGGCTACTACGGCTGGAGTAGAGCCGAGGCTGAAAGCCATGAGCTGGGTTGCGGCTTGGGATCTACTCCAAGCCGAATGAGCTAGAGTTTGGTGAGGCAAGCCACGGCTGAGGGAAAAGAGGCTGCCAATAAAGGGGAGGCCACGTAGGCCTGGGATTGGAACGGGGCCGTTTTTGGTCCTGTTGTTTTTCCAGGCTGGGCCGCCTGGGGAGGTGACCCAGGCGAGGAGAGTTATAGAGAGAAAAGATAAGAGGAGAGTGAAGATTAGGTAAGGGTCTAGGAGGTTTTTGGAGCCAAGGAAGGCTGGGAGTGTGAAGAACCACCAGTTTGTGTCTTTTGAAATCATGTTCAGGTAGTTCATGTTGGCCGGTAAGCTAGCTAGCTTCTTTGTAGTTCGATATATATGTTCTGTTAATGATTTTGTATTTGTAGAAAGAGAGGGAGGTGGTGGTGGTGGTGAAGGTAGAAAATATATTTTGTATTTATGGGTTATGAAGAAAGAGAGCGGTGGCGAAGGTAGAAAAAGAGGCCACCGATGGGAGTTTAAATAGGCGCTAGTGTAATGAAAATTAAGGATATTAATTAGTGCAAGATCTAAAAATACATTTCTCATAAAAATTACTAGAAGATAATTTTACTCTATCTTCGTACTACTTCTCTTTCTACAAAGTCAAGCAACACGTCTGGAAGAAATTCATAGAGCGACATCTTTAATGTATAATCTATTTTTAATTTGTTTTGTTTGATTGTTTTTATATCCATTTGTATAAAAAAGTAGTACAGTCTAACATTACTCAATTAATAAAGTATTTAATAAAAACATTTAGCATTGATACTTTAATTTGAATTCACCATTTTTTACCTCACTTAATCTTATCCAAGTCAATGCCAATTGAACGTATTAATTTGTTGCGTTTAACATTTTTTATATTCATCCTCTGTCAATTGGTATAAATACTTATTAGTTGATAGAATCAATAGAAATATCATTTTTCCTAATTTATATATAATTAGATATCATTTTAAGGGGTGCTCGAGAATATGTACAAATGCATTCAATGTACTTGGTGACGTTCTAGATTGAATGATAGTAGACATGCATGGACAATGCCGGTGGCAAATCAATCCGATTTCTTTTATATCCAAGGGAAGGGGTTCGCTTTATATTTTCATTATAAAGTAACAACATTCATTTTTCTTTATTTAAAATAATCTTCATCTATTTTATTTTTATTTTTTTCTTAAAATTAAATTAGTCACCACCGGCTACCATCACTACTATTATTCCTCTCTAGACCTCTGGCAGCTATTACCGGAATGTTATAACCTCACTGGAGCTTCGACATAGGTATTATAATTATATTTTTGCACTAAATCCACAAATAATTAATGATAAATATTTAAGTGTAAAACTGTTTTTGCACTAAATCTGCAAATGACAGATAATATAAATTTTAGTGCAAATATTATAAATTTTAGTGCAAATATGTTTTTACACTAAATTTTCGAGCAACTCGTGATATATTTTTAGGGAAAATTTGTTTTTACACTAAATCCACAATCAACTAATGATATATATTTTAGTGCAAATCAATTTTTGCACTAAATATGCAAGTATCAAATAATACATATTTTAGTGCAAATCTATTTTTGCACTAAATTTTCAAACAACACATGATATATTTTTTGTGCAAAATTGTTTTTGCCCTAAATCCTCAAATAACTAATGTTATAAATTTTAGTACAAATAAGTTTTTGTACCAATATGTAGATAAATTAAAATATAAATTTTTGTCCAACTTATTTTTTGCACTAAATTTGCAAGTACTTAAAGACGGAAATTTGACTGTAAATTTGCTTTTGCACTATATAAAATTTCTTGCCAAAATGCCCGTGTCCTTATTGGAGGTAGGACAAAAGTCGTCAGAGCTCCGGTGGGCGGTGGTGGCAGAGGTAGTTGGTAAGACTTAATGACCACCAATAGTAATAAAGAAATACAAAGTTGTAAGAGTATAATTAATCATTCAAAAAAAAGGTGTATCCTTTTAGTGAACAAAAAATTTAAATTTGTCCTTATGGCTAAAATAAATTGTGGAAGAAGTTATCTATTTAATTTGAAATAATAAAATATCATTAGTTTGAATATAATTATGGAAGAGATACTTATAATTCATGTTCTCTTAATTTTAACCAATTCCATGATTTACATTATTTTGTGCACCAACTTTTTTTTTTTGGCATTTTGTTAAATGTCGTTGACTTTGTCCCCCTGGTACAATTGATCCAATGGAACACAAGTTGTTTATTTAGTAATGCTAGCGAGACACAATTTTATAAATATAAGATATGATGTAATTTAAATGAAATGATATAGATTTATAAGTGGTAGATAAGACATATGGTTTTATCACTTAATAACTAATGCATTAGTGTCGCATCTTTCAAATCAACTAGTTTGTATCCTGCCCGATATGCGGGCGTTGTATTATTTATTTTTTACATAATTGTTCCATAAATTATTACTAAGACAAAATTTTAAAAAATGAATTATTATATTAGAACTATTTATGGATACTCAAACTTGATTTAATCAAGAGTATTAACATAAACATTAATTTTCCTACAAACTTATTATAAATGTCTTATTTACATGTTCGATGCATTTTTAATGGTAACTCTGGGAAATAAATAAGTAATGTTAGGAGAAACCGAAGAATCAAATTATACAATTAAATTACTACATTTAATGTGAATATTATATTTCAAATTTTTGATTTGTGGAATGGAATGATCGCAGCATTAAAAATAATAAGAAGAGGAGAAAAATGAAAAATGGCTAATAATTAATTAATTAAAGGAAGAAATTAAATTTATGATAATTAATGTAGTAATTATGGAGAAACTTCCTCTGTTTTACTATTATGTAATAGATAAATATTGTACTTCAAACTTTTGATTAATGGAAGGGAAGGATCGCAACATTAAAAATAATAAGAAGAGGAGGAAGATGAAAAATGGCTAACAATTAATTAATTAATTAATTAATTAGAGGAGAAAATTAAATTTATGATAATTAATGACATAATTAATGCATTAAATTTATAATAATTAATAACATAATTAATGCAGTAATTATAGAGGAACTTCCTATATTTTATTATTATGTAATAAAAGCTTAAAAAACTAGAATTGAGAACGTGGGATGAGAAAAAGAAGAAAATCGCAATATATATATGGTTTTAATTTCAAGGAGAGAATTGATGGGGGGGGGGGGGTTGAATGTAAAAGTGAAAAGAGGTGGTTGGGGTGTAAATATATAATATGATCATATTGAAAGAAAAATCCAGCTTCATCTAGAAGCTTCATCTAGAAGCTCCATCTAGAAGGTTGCTAATCTTCTTTTGCTACCTAACTTGGTGAAAATATTGGCAAAGTTGGCAACTTTGTCAATGGTGGAGAAGGAATGGCATTGAGGAAGCTTGCTATAAATACCCCTGCCCATTCCATTAGTTAGCATGAAGTAGGAGGATCAGAAAAATCAGAAGAGTTCATTTAGAGAGAGATAGAGAGACTCCAAGAGAGAGTTTTTTGTGAGAAGTTTTTTTTTGTAAAGAATTCTTGTTGTAATTCTTGTTGTTTATTTTCTGGAGAAAAATAAACCTGTTTTTCTTCTCAATATCATTCTCTGATTTTTTCCAATCCCAACAAGTGGTATCAGAGGCTGAGGTTAGTACACAGAGGAATTTTTTCCGAATTTTTTTGTTTCATGTCAAAATTTTTTTTTTCTCCGAATCAATTTCTGGGCACACTACTGGAAAGGTCGTGTTTCGAGGATCCCGGAAATAATTTTTTCGGAAATTTTCGAGCATGGGAAGGTCCTCAAATCGGAGGTCAAAGTCTGGTCAAAGTTTGCTGGAATAGTTGCCTGAAAAACCAGCGTGTCTGGAGGTTGAAGACAACCCAGTCAGCGCCACATCAGCGCCCAGTCAGCGCCACATCAGCGACACGTCAACGCCACATCAGCGACACGTCAGCAACCTTATTGAGTCACTGACCACATGTCATTCCACGTCAGCACCCAGTCAGCTGCCAAATGTCGGGCACATCATCGCCACCTGTCTACCACATCACTGCCACTTGGCTGCCACGTCATCGCCACATCAGTAAACAACCCTTGAAGTCTGCCACGTGTCACTCCTTGACACGTAATCATTTTTCGACCCCGGAGAGGTTTATCCTACCATTTTCGACCGTTCTGGACGTAACGGTGCACTCCGTTTTGTCAAATTCTGCTTCTAAATTTGACAAAATACGAATCAAATCAGAATGGCGGCAGAAGACTCGTCATCTGGAGCTATGCTCAAACTCATAGCTACAAACTATACTCTTTGGAGACCTCGGATGAAAGATCTCCTTAGTTGTAAAGATTTGTACGATCCAATCGAGTTTGAAGGTAAGAACCCTGAGCCCGCAAAAGAAAATGAATCGAAAGACGATTGGTTCAATTCGTCAATGGATCGATTACAGTGTCTTCCATCATGTTTCTGAGGAAACTGATACATACACACTCTGGAAGAAGTTGAAGGATATGTATCAGCCCAAGACAGCTCGGAATAAAGCTTTACTAATGAGACGATTAGTAAATTTGAAGTTACGGAGTGGGAAGTTAGTTGCCGAGCATGCGAGTGAATTTCAAAGCTTGGTAAACCAATTAACATCAGTTGAATTCAACCTTAGAGATGAAGTGCAGGCTCTCCTACTTCTCAGTTCACTACCCGACAGCTGGGAAACAATTGTAATCACCCTCGAAAATTCAGCTCCGAATGGTATACTGACCATGGCAATGGTACAAGAAGCCTTGTTCAACGAAGAGGCAAGGAGGAGTGATGCAAGCTCAGATCAGACATAAACTTTAGTCACTGAACACCGAGGGAGATCACAAGGAAGAAATCAAGGCAGGTGGAGAGGTCAGAGCAAGAGCAGAGGCATATCAGTAGAAGGTAAAAGGGCCACATATAGTTGTTATCACTGTGGCCTAGAAGGCCATATGAAGAAGAATTGCAAGAAGCTATTACGAGAGCAGAGACAGAATAGCAAGCAATCGAAGGACAGAAACGGACATACACTGGTTACTGTCACAGGAGAAGTGGTCTTATGCTCAAGTGATGAGGAGACATGTCTTCATACAGGAAGCCAAGATGTCGATTGGATTATTGATACTGCGGCATCCTATCACGTCACTCCGCACAAAGACTTCTTCACCACCTACAAAGCTAGAGACTTTGGTACGGTGAAGATGGGGAATAAGAGTTCTGCTGAGATCCAAGGGATTGGTGACATTCAAGTAAAAACGAATGTCGGATGTTCAATCACATTGAAGGATGTGCGGCACGTTCCAGACCTCCGACTCAATTTACTTTCAGGGTCGGCATTTGACAAACAAGGTTATGCAAATATGTTCAGCAATGGCACATGGAAGATGTCAAGAGTTTCCTTGGTTGTCGCCCAAAGACACACATGTGGTACTCTATACAAAACACATATGAAAATATGTGAAAGTAGTCTGAATGTTGTAGAGCGTGAAAAGTCCCAAAATCTATGGCACTAGAGACTCGGACATATGAGTGAGAAGGGCTTGTCTACCTTGATAAAACAGGAGCTAATCACAATTGCAAAGAATGCTACACCAGATCCTTGCAGCCACTGCTTGTTCGGTAAGCAACACCGAGTCTCATTTCGTTCATCATTAGTGAGGAAATCAGAGATGTTGAGTCTGGTACACTCTGGTGTTTGTGGTCCCTTGGAGGTGGAATCACTTGGTGGCAACAGGTATTTTCTAACCTTTATTGATGATGCTTCACGAAAGGTGTGGGTTTATTTCTTAAAATCAAAGGACCAGGTTCTGGATTACATCAAAGAGTTTCATGCCATGGTAGAGCGTGAAACTGGAAAGAAGCTAAAATGCCTTCGCTCAGATAATGGAGGTGAGTACAGATCCAGAAAGTTCAAAGCCTATTGCAGGAGACATGGCATTCGACATCAGAAAACGGTTCCTCGCACCCCACAACACAATGGCGTAGCCGAAAGGATGAATAGGACTATTATGGATAAGGTCCGAAGTATGATGAGCATGGCTAAATTGCCAAAGGCATTCTGGGGATAAGCTGTTCGTGCTGCCTGCTACCTGATCAATAGATCCCCATCAGTGCCGTTGAATTTTAAGATTCCGGAGAAAGTATGGTCAGGTAAGAATCCTTCTTATTCACATTTGAAAGTGTTTGGATGTTTAGCCTTTGTACATGTATCCAAGGAGCTCAGGCAGAAGCTCGATGCAAGGACTACTCCATGCATCTTCATTGGCTATGGAGATGAAGAATTCGGATACAGGCTGTGGGATCCAAAGGCAAAGAACGTTATTAGGAGCCGGGATGTAGTGTTCCATGAAAACCAGACGATTAAAGACATTGAAGAGCCCACTGTGTCTACTCAATCAAAGTTCATTGCCCAGGATATTATTCCTGGTCCAACTCCTACACAACCAGTGACAGAGGATGATGAGGTGCAAGAGGAAATACCAGAAGAAGAACATGAGGAAGAAGAATAGGACATTGAGCAAGGGGAGACTCAATCCTTTCCACCAGAAGTTCCAGGACCATCACAAGAGTTAGATGGTGATACTCCTCCTGAAATTCAAAGTCCACAGGTTCGAAGTTCTGAACGTGGAAGGATTCCGTCAACCAGATATCCAGATTCAGAGTATATTCTGCTTACGGAAGATGGAGAGCCAGAAAATTTTCAGGAAGCTATATCTCATCAAGACATCAGTAAATGGAAGGAGGCAATGGAAGATGAGATGGATTCTTTAAAGAAAATTCACACATACGAGTTGGTTGAGCTTCTAAAAGGAAAGAATGCATTAAAGAACAAATGGGTGTTCAAGTTCAAAAAAGATGGCAGCGGAAAGGTGGTGAAGAACAAAGCCAGGTTGGTGGTCAAAGGATTTCTTCAGAAGAAAGGAATTGACTTTGACGAGATATTTTCACCTGTTGTGAAGATGGCTTCAATCCGTATCATTCTTGGATTGGTAGCCAACATGGATTTGGAGCTTGAGCAGACGGATGTAAAAACATCATTTCTTCATGGTGACTTACATGAAGAAATCTACATGAATCAGCCAGAAGGTTTTGAGGTTTCAGGGAAAGAGAACCTCGTTTGCAAGCTGAAGAAGAGTCTGTACGGTCTCAAGCAAGCACCCAGGCAGTGGTACAAGAAGTTTGACTCATTCATGAGGAGTCAAGGCTATAAGAGAACCAACGCAGATCAGTGTGTTTACATCCATAGATTTTGAGATGGAAGTTTCGTTACACTGCTACTATATGTAGACGACATATTGATCGTTGGACAGGATGCAACGAAAATAAGGCAGCTGAAGAAGGAAATCTCCAAGTACTTTGATATGAAAGACTTGGGACCAGCTCAACAGATATTGGGGATGCATATAATTCGAGATAGAAAGAATCGAAGGTTATGGCTATCTCAGGAGAAGTATGTTGAACGAGTGCTTGAAAGGTTCAACATGGACAAAGCCAAACCAGTTAGCATTCCATTGGGAAATCATTTCAAGCTGAGTAGAAGATCATGCCCCTCATCCAAGAAAGAGATAGAGGAGATGTCAAAAGTACCATATTCCTCAGCGGTAGGAAGCTTGATGTATGCTATGGTCTGTACCAGGCCAGATATCGCCCACGCAGTAGGAGTGGTGAGCAGATTCCTTTCCAATCCCGGGAAAGAACATTGGGAGGCAGTCAAGTGGATTCTCAGGTACCTCAAGGGTACATCAAAAATGTGTTTGTGCTATGGGGGAGGTGACCCAGTCTTAGAAAGCTATACAGATTCAGATATGGCTGGAGATCTTAATGGTAGAAAATCTACATCGGGATTCCTTTACACTTATGCAGGGGGAGTTGTGTCATGGCGGTCAAGATTGCAGAAGTGCGTTGCTTTATCTACAACAGAAGTTGAGTACATTGCAATAACTGAAGCCGGTAAAGAAATGTTGTGGCTAAAGCAGTTTCTAGAAGAACTGGGAATTAAACAGAAGGAATACAAGATACATTGTGACAGTCAGAGTGCTCTGGACTTGAGCAAGAACCCAATGTATCATTCCCGTACAAAGCACATCGACACTCGGTATCATTGGATACGGGAAGTTATGGACAGACAGCTACTGAGACTTGTGAAGATCCACACAAAGGACAATCCAGCAGATATGTTAACAAAAGCGGTTCCTCGAGAGAAGCAAGAATTATGCAAAGACATAATTGGGATGGATTGCAGATGACATATGCTTCTAAATGCAACTGGAGGGGGAGAATTGAAAGAAAAATCCAGCTTCATCTAGAAGCTCCATCTAGAAGGTTGCTAGTCTTCTTTTACTACCTAACTTGGTGGAAATATTGGCAAAGTTGGCAACTTTGTCAATGGTGGAGAAGGAATGGCATTGGGGAAGCTTGCTATAAATACCCCTGCCCATTCCATTAGTTAGCATGAAGTAGGAGGATCAGAAAAATCAGAAGAGTTCATTTAGAGAGAGATAGAGAGACTCCAATAGAGAGTTTTTTGTGAGAAGTTTTTTTTTGTAAAGAATTCTTGTTGTAATTCTTGTTGTTTATTTTCTAGAGAGAAATAAACCTGTTTTTCTTCTCAATATCATTCTCTGATTTTTCCCAATCCCAACACACACATATATATATAATATAGATTATTCTTGAACAATGGAGCAGGAAAGAACCCAGCGGCTGCAGAGCATTCAATTCAATGAAATTTATGAGAGAGAGAGACCCATAGATTACAATTGTTCGTGTAATACTGCGAGCTACAATGAGTAATGGTGGAGGTAAAGAGAAAGTATATTCAGTGAACACTCGTTCGGGCGAATGATTCAAAATATTTTAAATTTAAATTTTGACAGGTATAAAATTATTATAATCAAAATTAATTTCAGATCTATAAGGAACAATTAATTCTACATTTAATATAGTGAGAAGATACCTTTTAATAATACTAGTTTACAGTTTGCGCGATGTACAGGCGATTTATATATATATCGACAAATATGATAAATAATTAAAGGAAAAAATTAAAAGGGCAAATTTGTGAAAAAAATAAGAAGTGACATGTTTGTGGTCAAATCTTATGCTTAAGAATTTATGATTTTTTTAATACATTAATCATGTCTCAATAAAAAAAATGTAATATACCTTAAAAAATATATTACAATTTAATGTTTTAAAAGTACAATATTCGATCGAGTCCCCCAATTCATACCTCATTCCATTCGAACCACCTTATTCTTATTCACTAATTGTATGAAGAAAAAAAATTCTCATAATTTAGATTATAGACAAATGCAATAAATATTCTAGAAAGTAAGATATGTATAATTTTACATATTTACTTTCAATATATAAAAATCTATTTTGAAACGGAATATTTTATTCATAATGGTTTAATGTAAATAGTATCATTTTGCTTTCGCTGCTATATTGTTTTGTGAAAACTAAGTTCAAGAATCTAACCAATATTCATATATTCATATCTTTGATTTTTCATTCAAATGGAATAAAAAAGTATATTATACCTTAACTCATTTTTCTTTAGATATTAATCTTTTGTTTAGACCAATAATAATAAAGTTGTAAAAAAGTATTCTATTGAAAGGAAAAATATAAAAATATTCACAACTAACATACAGTTATATGAACTTTCGGCAACCATCATACATTAGAAATTTCTACGTCGACATTTTAAAGTGAATGGTAGTTCATGCATGTAAGAATATTCAAAACTTGGAAATGAAAAAAATAATTGAGTTCAAAATATCTCTATATACTGTCATCAAACTCGTAAAATGTAAGTATCAAAAATTGCAAGAACATAAAGTAAAAATGTAAATCTAAGCTCTTCGTCTCCTTTATATGCACATCTAGGACGATAATGGTAACCAATCGAATCACATTACCCAAAAAACTTCTAAAATAGACATAAAATTCATGATAATTATAAAACAAAATATAAAAACAAAAAATTGAAGAGAAGGAAAATTATTCGATATTTTTTTCTCTCATTGAGAAACTCTTTATGTAGTAGAAATAATTCTAAAGAACATTTAACCATCATAAATCATGTAATTAATTTCATAAGGCCTCATACAATTTTATGTTACAAAATAATCAATTTTCATAAATCTATTCATAAAAATACATTAAGTTTATAATTCATAACTTAATATATTTATTATATTTATTACAATTTTTATTTTTTTTGTTTACTTTGAGAAAGAGAGTAATTAGAGACCGTCTGAATAGAGAGAGAGAGAGAGTAATTAGAATGAAGTTATAGGAGAGGAATCTAGAATATACTATTATATAAAATCGAAAGTTATTTCAGTGGAATTGAACTTGTGTTAGGCTTTTTATCTTACAATTTTGCCCACGCCTTCTTTAATTAATTTCACAATTTTTTTTATTATCAGCATGAGTAGTGAGGTTTATAACTTTGCAAAGGTAAGGATTATGTAAGGTCTTCAATAGTTGCGTCATTTGAATCAAGAGAAAGAAATCGTAGAGAGAGAGAGAGTAAGGCCTAATTATGAAAACACATTGATAGCGTGCCAAGTGGCGCAATGTGATTATTATAGTTTGCTTTACCAAATATATAATAAGAAATGGAATTGTATCTTGATAGCCCTGTTCATATATAATTAAAGTATAGTAAATGTAGTAATTAATGATAAGGATAGAAACAGAAACAATTATGTTAATGGAGCAATTATGAGGAGCAAATGAATTGTGAATGGAGGAATAATGAGAGACACGTGGCACATTT
Organism: Lonicera japonica; assembly: GCA_021464415.1. Taxonomy (NCBI): domain Eukaryota; kingdom Viridiplantae; phylum Streptophyta; class Magnoliopsida; order Dipsacales; family Caprifoliaceae; genus Lonicera; species Lonicera japonica. The sequence continues at coordinate 75,024,693 of CM038466.1, read as the reverse complement.
ACATAGAAGGATAGCATTTTACTATTTATTATATTAGATAGTGTGAAGATATCTGGTGAAAAATGTTTGAGAGAATGTGTGAAATTGTGAAAGGGAGAGGAGTAATGCGGAAGATTGAGGTAAAGCTTGTTGTTCAAGCTATATATGCATATATAGAGACCTGTGATACTTTTCTTTAAGAGAGATGGAGCCTTAATTGGTATTTACCATATGTTTAATTACGGTAGAATTCTTTGTCGGGATACTTTTAGTATGTATTTTGACTAGCATGTATTATTCACGCATTTATTTATTTTTCATTTAAAATGTAATCGAACTCAAACACATAAACTTTAAGGTAACGTCTTGTTTGGTTTACAGAAGGGAAATTAATTTCCTTATTTTTCCCATATAGGCAAGAAACTAAAGTTCCTGTCAAGTTTTCTTTTTTGTATTTGGTAAATTAAAACCGTAAATCATGGAAAGTATTTAGGTAGGAGTATTGTTGTCAAATTTTTTTGTAATAAATACTAGGAAATAACAAATGAAAATATATCCCATGGGTTTTGAGATGAATAACTTTACACCCTACTTTCCCCTCTCAGTCATGAAAGTGTTTCTAAAATTGGTGCTTACCAAATAAAGGAAAGAAAGACTTTATTTTCCTGAGTGCTCATGTGACATCTCGAATCTTAAAAAAATATTTTATTATCATTTAAACATTTTTAAGCATTGATTAGCATTTACAATCATGTTTGTGCATTTGATAATATCAATGTATACCTAATGTGTGGTGAATGGTGGAATTGTGCATTTTGCCATGATGTTTGATTTTGTAAGAAGAATGTGAGTTAGATTTGTTTATATTATAAGAACTCACTTAGGATAATAATTCATGAGGAGCTTAAGTGAAAATAATGTATGTAAGTAAATTTAGTTGTGTGAAATAGAAATAGAAGGATGTGGTGTGTAAACTGCACAAGCTTGTGCTAGGTGTTACACTCTTGTAAGAGTTGTAACACAAGCACCTCCCTTATGTAATATTCATTAACAAGCTTAAAAATACAAGACAAAGTGAGAGAGAAATAAGAGGAAGAAGAGAAAAAGAGGATAAACAACAAGAAAAATTAGAGAATTAAAGTTTGGTAAGTTGAAACTATGTTATTTATGTATTTATCATCATTTCATCATGGTTGTAATAATTGAAATTGGAAAATCATGATTGAAAATGAAAGAACATGGTTTTGGGTTTGTTTCTTGATGTTTTTGTGTGTTATGATGATGTAATTAAATTTCCTTGATTATGTAAAGAGATAATTAGTGAAGAAAGTCAAAATCATACTTAAAATGAGTTGTGTGTTGTTTTTTGATGTTTAGTATGGTTTTGTTTAAGATTTGATGGAAAAACAAGATGAAACTTAGAAATTTTGCATTCTGGCAGATTTGGTGCCATTGTACGAGAATTTCGATAGCTCTTAGTAGAAAACTCCGATTGATGCACCATAAATTGAGTTAGAACGTAGACACATAGAGATTTTCAGAAATATATGGTAGAGCGCCTAGTTCTTTGGCAATTAGTACAGTTTAATTCGTAAAGTTGGACCACTGCCGTATGTTACATTCTAGACATCATGTTTATACTGAGTTGTTTTGTGAATATACGATGTTTTAGCCATTGGATTATGCTCAAATTCTGGAATATTGTTTATAGAAATGTTTTGTAACTACTCTAAAAATTTGGGAATGATCAGAGCATGGAAAGTGCCTCGTATATGCAGGGAATTCGGACATAATTTGAATGGTTGTAATGCGTTATAAATTAATAAATGTATAAAGAGTATACATTTGTGTAATTGTTAGTATATTTTGCAAACTTATAAATGGTTATATTAATGTGGAATTGGAATACTAATTATGTTGAATTGATAGGTGAAGGAACGGATACTTTTAATACACCGAAAAAATAGAACTCAAAACTACGTTGGTGTGGATTTGAGGTGAGTGTACTCACTTGGAATTCATATACATTTAAATGTATAAATGTATATTATTGAAACGGTTTGACACTCACCCTGTTTTTATATAGTATGGCGACACCATCTGGGGATAGGGAAGGTAGGAGTACACTTGGAAAGTCTTCGCTCGTAGAGATTTTTAATGCAGTCCGATTGGTGGCTCGAGATTTGACCAAAGTGGTCAAACCACTAAAACGATCTCAAAATAAAGAACGAAAAACTAGAAGGGTCTTTAGTCGTAGCTGACGAAATAAGCTGAAGAGATGTTCTGAATGTAAACAATGAGGTCACTATAGAGAAGAGTGTCCGCTGTTACAACTAAAAAAATGAGAGGTGAAGGATGTTGTGGGTTCCAGTAGTGCCGTCAGAAGACCAATAATTTGTTTTGGATGTGGACAGTTAGGGCATTTTAGAAAGGAGTGTCCCTTATAAAAACCTAAATTAACAACTGTGGAGAAGAGTGAAGGGTCACATGCCTTATATAATTTTCTTGTATCAAAAAGTCAAGTTCCTTCTCAGCTGTCTATTAGACCACCCGAAGTAAAGTGCTCAGTCTGTGAGAGGATGGGACATAGGCAGTATAGTTGTTCCTTGTGGTAGGATATAAAGAATCAACATATGGGCCCCTCAGGTATCTTTCTGATTGATTTACTTTTCATAAGTATTCGTATTATCTTGTATAATATAGTTTGACTGATTATGTCTTGTGGGAAAACTTTATGGTAGGAAGACAAAGGGATTTGTGGTATATTGTCATGATTTCATTTGCACCTTTTCATATGTAGTTTGAAATTGCTGAATAATTCAAGATGTTGGTTAGACGAGGATAACAACAGGTAGTAGTGTGAGATTATTAATTAAATTAAGGATAACAACACTTTGAAACTGTTATAATGTGCAATTTTAGAACTTCTTAGGAGGAAAATTCCATTAGATACATACTTATGCATTTTGGTTATTTTGGATTTAAACTAGTGGATATGGCGTCCTTTGGGAATATAAAGTATTATCCTTTAGAGATGATTTTGGTTCACTTGATTTATCATTATGTTTCTGAATCTTTTGGACATTAGGAAGTAGGATACTTAATTGAGGAAGTTTGGGATTATTGAAATTGTTTATTCGATAAATGGTTTCATACAATACATCTTTAGTAAAAATCCGTCTTATGGGGAGACTAAGAGATTTAAATTTGTCACTTAATTAAGGTTGAGAACTTTCATAGTAATAGAAAGTTATTTTATGTTGTAGTGTAAAATTATTAAGGTTTTCCTTTGTCAACTAAGTGGCATCATTGGTTAATTATGTGGGTGCTTAATGTCATGATTTGGAAATATGATTTCGGGTGTCGTAGAGACTTGGAAATTGTCCGACTCTTACCCATTGTCATTGAATATTGTGGTGTTATGAGTTTTATAAGATCTTGAAGAATTTGGAAATAGATTGGAATCGTATGAGCATACAACTCTAGTTTTTTTGAATTCGGAATCGAATTGCATGAACATGTTCAAAATGAATCACTCCCTACGGTATGGCACCGTTCTTCAACTTCATTTGCGAATCACACGCACTTTGGGATCTGATTTGTTCTTCAAAAAAATAACGCTTGCTTTGACATGAATAAAAGGCCCTAAGATGGTTTGATGTTTTAAGATTTTAATCTCTCTCTAAGGTATAAAAAAAACTCTCTAAAAACATATATTAAAAGTGTGTAAAAGATGAGTTTTTGACTCAAGGTAATGAGTTTTATTTATAGGAAAAAACTAGAGAAAGAAACCTTTTTGATTAGGAAAGTACCTTTAAAAAGAAAATTTTACAATAAAAATATTCAGCCTAGAATTTATAGTCGGATCGGTCAAGTGACACAAAGTGCACCGGTCCGGTCCAGTAAAGCTTTACCGTCGGACCGGTCCAAAACCTGAAAACCAATTCCTTTGAAGCTTTTATGAAAACAACCACTTAGGAAATTAAATTCAAATGCCAATGCTCACAGAATCTATCTTGAATTAATCTTCAGTGCGTCGCTTTGGTAACTTGTAGTTCTTTAGATTTTATCTCGAACGACTCAAACAACTTACAAGCAAAAGTGTTTTTATCGAAAGAATAAAGTCAACATAAATTTAGCCTTTATAAGAGAGATGATAAGAGATACACACTTAAATTTCACTTATGATGATGCCGGGCTTGATGATGGAGCTCGGTTAAATTCTATAGAGAGCAATGGTCGGATTTTAGAGAAAGAGATTGTTCCTCGTTGGATTTTAAAGAGAGGGAGATGGATTTCGGTCGAACTTTAGAGAGAGTGTGAGATTGTTCCCGTCGAATTTTAGAGAGAAATGGATATGGAGCTCATCGGATTTCAGAGATAGAGGGATATGGAGCTGGGTTTCTTGTATTTAAGGGAAATAGAGTAATGGTTTGACTGAAGCCAACTTAACATTAATGTTTAATTTTGTCTCGATTTCTGCGCGCGGCACTGGTGCGTAAGAGATATGGACTGTATATAATAGTCTATATGTAAATGTTTATTCGTGTACAATTATTTTAACAATTTTTGAAGAGAAAAAAATAATGCATATATAACATTATAAGATACATATTCGTGTACAACCAGGGGCAGATGAAGGTAGGGGGCAAGGAGTGCAATCCCCTTCTTTGTATTTGGAATTATTTTTACTACTTATGGGGTATTTTTTAGAAAAAAAAATATATAGAGGGACCTATGTGTAGAACTTTAAACTTTAGGCTATCTAAGTGTATGTAATGAAAGAGGAGATCAACAGTATATGTTTATCAAAATGTGTGGTTAATTAGTGAGGCAACAAAATTAATTCAAAAACGTGAAACCTCTTTAAGTGCAAAAATAAAGCCTCGTGCGGCCGAGCCTTATCGTGCACATGAGTGCCATGGTTCATTGATCCGTGATTTGCACAACCCTGTGCGGGTGTGAAAGATAGCCTTTTTTTTATTGCTTAACAAGCTTATAGGAAATGATCCTTTATAATCCGTTATTTTTTCAACCAAATTTCCATGTGGGACTTTCTTTTTCCCATTCTTCTATTATATTTTTCCATCTTATGTAACTCACTTTCGGTACCAATTTCTCATTCACATCATAACTATTTTGAGCAAACAAATATACAATTTCAATGTACTTATGGAGGAGAACATGAATTCATAATCACCACAACCGAGAGTGAGGTCCTATTCAGAATTACTTTCAAAACGACTCGAAAAATGTTTTCATACCCATTTTTTTCCAACAATTAGATATACTTTTTAGTATTAAGTATATTTCTTAATTAGTTGCATAATATTAATGCAATTAATCAAGAAATATACTTTACGATGGGTATTTGAGACTTTGAGTTGTATGAAAGTATTATTATTAATGCTATTATCTTTACATTGAAGTTTTATGGTTTTAAATATGTTTTTTTGTGTGTTTTTTGTTTTGCTCCCACTTGGATAAATTCCTGAATCCGCCACTATGTACAACAAACACCTTTTGTTAGATAAGGTTTTTAGAGTTAACTAAAAGGTCTTTTGAAAATTGGAATTAAAACTAAAAATGGCCGGGTGAGTAAAAATTTAGAGATAAAGATAAATATAGATGGACAAAGAGGTTAGGGTTGGCACCTATTTATTATTGTTCGGTTCTCTCAATCAAATTCAATTTGAAGGTTAAACAGATGAATTTATTTTACGAAACTTAGTGAAGACGATCCTATACGAGTCTCCAGAAAATTTCATCCATCTATTTAAGCCGGAAATGGGTGTAATAGTAATTTCATACATATATTCGTTTTCGTCCATTGAAATTTTAGATGAACATTTCATTCACTTTTAAATTAAATCTTCTAATGAAATTTTGTAGAGATTATCTACTTATTTTATATAGAAATTATCTCTACCAAGTTTCATATGAAATTTCATCTATTTAGTGCTTAAAGACCCAATTAAAAGAAATTGAAACAAAAGAGCAATGGAGAAGAACCGAGGTTCTTGAGTTGAGCATTTTCATCTAAGTATATTAAAGGTTCTTGAGTTGAGCATTTTCATCTAAGTATATTATATACCGACAGAATACAAAAGCTATTTAAAATTAGGAGTTAAGTATAAAAATTGTAGAGAGAAAAAGTGTAAAGAGAGAAGGTATGTAATGTGACCAAAATTGTAAAGAGAAAAATTGTAAGGAAAAGGTTTGTAGTGATATAAAAATTCTTATTTATATTCTGACCTAGATGGCCAGATGGGATTTTATGGTTAATTTCTTGGGAGGGAGTTTCAGAAGGATACGGTGATCATCAATGGATTTTCCGGCCGTAATTCAAGTTTGGGTTGGTTGAAGGGAAGAAAATGAAGAGGGGGAAAATAGAGGGCATTTTGATCTTCACACAAAATAGTTACTTTATTTTGTTTTGGCAATAACTACCCTTTTTTAAATATCCTATTTTAACATAGGGTTCTCTCTAAAAAGACCCATAGGTCAATGAAAGTTTTTCAAAGTAATTAATTTTGTTCAATAAGGGCGCGTAGGATTTGATTAATTAATCATATTCGGTGTTTATTGTTAGAAGGGATATGATATACAAATTTTATCTTGTGTTTGGTATAATGGTAGATATGATATCTTTATTACCTTCACACTATACAACAAGGGGGTACAACTCATTTAATACATCCGGTAAGAATATGTGGTAAGATTTGTAAGTAAGAAAAACATTTTTCATCTTTATTTTATTTTGCGTTTGGTGCAACACGGGACGTGATTGCACTCATAATTAAATTTTTTTTATTCCATTAGAACCGAATAAAACTATACCACCCATATAGTGATACTATTTTATCACGTGGTTGTCGAATATCAAAATGAATATAAAAGTAAATTTTTAATTAATTTATTTCGATCTTCTTCTTTGCGCCCTTTAGATAATCAAATTGATTAATGAAAATTTTCAACTCAACTAATACAATTCATTTCTCATATAATATGGTATTTTTTTTATTAAATGAAAATATTTATATGAAACTTTAATTTTATAAAAAAAACTAAATTTACATTAAAATTTGAAATTATAATTAATGTCTAGTCGTAAATATTGTATGTAATATATTTTCATGAAAGAATTTTTTATGAAACTTATTTATAAATAGGAGAATCACATTAGTAAAAAATAAAAATAAAATAAAATTTGTGGACAACAATTAAAATGGCATGTATTTTTAAACAAAAGCTACTTGTTTCATGTAATATCCATACTTGTAATTTGGGAGTTGGGACTCCATCAAATGCAAATATTAGTAAATATTTATCCGACTAGTTTTTGTCTTGTTCAATCATACTTGATTCGTATTTGATTAATTTCTTTCATATCCTATTTTACATAATTTTTATTTAACTAATTATGATTTTTATTTTATTTGGCATTTATACTATCCTACTTTGCGTCATTATCTAACCTGCCAAATGTAGGTCTATTAATCTTTTATGCTAATAAATTATCTTAATTAAGAATCTTGATATACTCATTTTGTAAGTCTTACTAAAAGGAAAATAAATAAATTTGTGGCTGGGTTTTGAGATAAAGGTGAAAGATCCAAATACCGATGGTAAATGATGGATTTCTAACTATTTAACAGAAGATTATCGCCTTAAAATAAAAATATTGTTGTAGGGACAACTCTGCTCAATTCTTCATTAGATGAGCCCTTTAAATAGGGTACAAATACAATAGTAAATAGGGTTTACAAGGAAGCCCATTATGGCCCATAATACATAATTTACACAGTAAATCCCTAATACATATTCTATCTAGGCAATAGCACACTACGTGTAATTTCCTTAAACACTCCCCCTTGTGCTGAGTCGAAGATAGAATGGTACATGTCTTGTTACCTCATTAAAACCTTGTCAAGTAAAAACCCTGTGGGAAAAATAACCTTGATCGAAGGAAAAAGAGTACAACATTATGATAATTATATTAGACTTCATTCGTTGAGTCTATATTTCTATTTGGTCTTTACTTCGATCAATAGAGTTTGCACGTATCGTTACCTCGTTAAAAACCTTACCAAGTAACAAAACCCAGTGGGAAAAAATAAATCTTGGTTTAAGGAAAAGAGTATAACGTAATGTCGTGTGGATATTAGACTCCCCCTCAAGTCTATACCTCCCCCTGATATTTACATTAATCAAGAAATTTAAAAAGCTTATGCATGTATCGTTGCCTCGTTAAAAACCTTACCAAGTAACAAAACCCAGTGGGAAAAATAAACCTTGGTCTAAGGAAAAGAGTACAACGTATGTGTGAAAATTTCATCATATTTCACACATTCCCTTGATCATTACTTTGATCATGAGAGTTAGGAAAGCCTAAGCACCCATATATTTTTCACATGCTTTTCAAATATGGCCTTAGAAAAAGACTTGGTGAACAAGTTTACCATACTCTCCTTAGAGCTTTGTGTGGACCAGAGAGATACCCAACACCAACAAAATCAATCAAGATTTTGTTTGGAATTTCAATGTAGAGAGGGTGGCCATTTTAGCATCATCATTTACTTTAGATGTTACTGTCGTATACACTTTTTCTTCTCTGTAGGGAAAGAACAATTTCAAGCCAATGGTTCCTTTTAGGTGTTCATTTATGCTGCGTTGGCGCTGAGCTAAATCTAGCTAACAAGTTCAATGCGAATATTATGTCTAGTCGAGTATTTTGTGTTAAGTGCAATAATGCGCATATTGCATTTAGATAGGAAGTTTCATCTCCCAACACATTTTCGTAATCTTCCTTTGTACGAAATTGATCTTTCCTTTGATCTAAACTTCGACCTATCATGGGAGTGCTAGCAGAATGCGTTTTGTCCAGGTTAAATTGCCTGATTATCTTTTGAACATACGCAGACTGGTGGATTAGTATTCCACAAGCTCGATATTCTAGATTAAGATCTAAACAAAAATTCGAGCTTTCCCAAGATTCTTTATCTCAAATTTGGATTTCAGGTAACTTGCGGTTTCTCTTATTTCATCAAGAGTACCTATTATGTTCATATCATCGACATATACAGCTACAATTACGAATCTAGAACTTGTTTTCTTTATGAATACGCATGGGCATAATTCATCGTTCTTATATCCCTTCCCAATCAAGTAGTCACTTAGACGGGTATACCACATCCGTCCGAATTGTTTTAATCTGTAAAGTGAGCGTTTCAACCTAATTGCAAACGCACTCCGTGGTTTAGAGTCATTTGACTTGGGTAATGTAAGGCCATCAGGCACTTTCGTACATATCTCTGAATCAAGATCCCCTTAGAGATATGCAGTAACCACATTCATGAGCTGCATTTTCAGTCATTCGAAAACTACCAAAGTAGCGAAATGTTATAATGTTTAAGCAATTCCAAAGCGTCTGTGTGGAACCTTGCGCCACAAGGTGAGCCTTTTACTTCAGAACTTCTTTTTTCTCATTTACGCTTTATGGCAAATAATTGTTTATGTCCTACAGGCTTTACACTTGGCGCGGTTAGCACTACCGGACCAAATACCTGTCTCGTTGCCATAGAATCTAATTCTATATGGATTGCTTATTTTTATTTAGGCCAATTTTGCCTTTTGTTGACATTTTGCAACAGAGCGAGGTTCGACATCATCGTGCTCTTTGACTTCTTGAGCAACAGTGTATCATTAATGCATCCATTAATTCATATGCCATCCCTTAACCCATTGAGATTTATTTGTTCTCTGGAATCATTATAACTTCGGGGCGTCCCCCAGTATTGATTCATGGACATAAATATAATCAGAGATAATCTCATAAAAGGGGCTTTTACATTAATGATTAATTGATTAATTTGTGCCTTACTCCACTTCTTCTTTGGTGTGAGTGTTTGTCGAACCAAATGGCCTTCTTTTATTCCTTTTAAGGAGCCATGGCCTCAACCATACCTCCACTAAGTGTAGTTGCATCGTCTATTTCTGCGACATTCTGCCCTTATTGGGGACTTATAACCTTGCAGGCATATTGCAGCTGGTATATTTGATCTCGTCACTTTTCAATATCATTAAATGTATCAGGCATCGAATCTGTTACATTTTTAAGATCGATTATTCTTTTTCACTTCACTATACATTGTGATGTGCGTGGGGATCAAGATGAGACATAGTGGAGACCACGACAATTCCTGTCGTTCCCTTGAAAATTTCTTTTCTTATCTCCCCCTAACGACGGGAAGACTGTCTCATCAAAGTGACAATCCGCAATTCTTACCTGTAAAGAGATCACCTGACAAGGATTTCAAATAGCGGATTATCGTTGAGAATTCATATCCAACGTTAATACTTAATTGTTTTAGCAAGCCCAGTTTGGTGCGCTGTGGGGGCGCGATCGGCACATATGCATAAAATATCAGGCTAATATCCAGTTACCAACTGGTATGCATATAATAGTTGTCTAATATTGGACTTTGAAACAAATAAGTAAAGCTGCATACAATATTGCATAAATCTCGGGCATACATAGGCAATACAGTGCGCATAACCAATGCCCTATCTACCATCTATATCCTTTTGATGGTTACTTTTTGTGAGACCTTTTTGCGTATGCACATGAGAAATGGGGTTCTTTACTTCGATTTTATGCAATGATCATCAAGTACTTTTGATGTAAACCCTCCAGCTTTATCGAGTCTTATAGACATGGTACAATAATCAGGGTGGTGAGCCCTTAAGCATATAAATGTACTAAGAGGTTTGTAAATGCAGCATTTCTTGTAGACGATTATTCAACATGTGACCAGAATGTTAAATTATCCACCAGATCCATAAAGTACTTTGAATGGTTCCGCACTCTGGATGGATTTATCTCCAAATATATATTGTAAGAATGGTATATTTTATTTTGTATCTTTAGCATAAGAAGGTCTCGATCTTATTTTTGCTAAAGAACAGGCTTTGAAAAATGGAGTGTCATTCCTTTGACATGGTCAATTAGGCATAATGGGAAGGGGGATATGGTTTTCAATACTTCGAAAATCAAGAATTACTTTGAGCATTACTAGTATCAACACATTGCAATGTGTTGAAGTTTTGTCCCATTTATTTGTCACTCAAAAGAATGGATATCCGTGTAAATACTTTAACGCACGGTTTATCATGACCAAGGTGCACTAGGCAAGCATGTCAAAGCCTGTATGAGTCTATGTCCCACGGTACATTGTTAGTGACATCATAAGATTTGACAATCCTTATCTTACTGGGGTACATTCCACTAGAATAACTCATAAGTTTCTTTAAAATGCGTTTCTTTACACTTTTGTTTAAAAGTAAAATAAATATATTTTTATTCCATTCTTACATTTTGTTTTTGTATGATTACTGTTGGTAAAAATATCTTTAACAAAGTTCGGGTTGCTCTATGTGCATATAGAGCGTATGTGACTGTAAACACCATTTTAGTAACAAAATGGTTGAGCAGTTCGTCGCTCTTATGATGATTTAATCATCATAGTCACATAGGTATTATATGTTATGAATTGCCTATTTCATTGTATGGCTATAGTGTTCTCACTATCAACCAATTATTAAAGTTATCATCGATTCATTTTTACAGTAATGAAATCGAGTATAAATTCCGAACTATGTAGTAATAAAACAAACAAATTCAATTACTTAAGAATATAATTCGAATAAAACTAACAGTAATCAATCCAGTATCTTGTTTAGAAATCTAATCCATCAAGTCAACATAAACTTTAAGACAAAACCATAGTCTAATTAAAAATTAGGTAATATGCCTGTTCAACTACTTCTGAAAAATAAACTAAATAAAGTAGATCAGTCAAAATCGGGTGCATCCATTGACTGAGCAAAGTCATTCTTGTCTGCGATTGTGAAGTTGACATAAGCGTCATTGTCTTCTTCGTTCATAAAGTGAGATTCTTGTTCTTTAGATTCTCGATATCTCTTGTAACTGGTTGCTACTTTAGCGCTTGCATGGCAGTTCTTGTACCAATGCCCAGCAACTCCACACCTATAACATGGCTCGTCGCCAACTCTTTCCTTTTTGACCGGAGGATTGTTAGGTGCATTTTTCACCTTGTTTTCTTGACCACTAGGTCCAATATTATCATTTCTTCTCCATACTTTGGAAGAGCATCCACGACCCGCACCACGACTCCCACGTCCCTTTCCACGTTGTGCCTTGTTGCCACGTGGGTAGGGATCAACACGTCCAACCCCCCTTGCATTGGAGTTCTTCCCACTATTCATCTTACCGTAGTTAGCCTCAGGAATTTTCTTTGTCCCGACGGGCCTGGCATTGTTATTCAAAAGAACCTCATTATGCCTTTCAGCCACTTGCAGTATGTTGATCAGCTTATTGAATGTTGTGATTCTTTTGTTATCATACTCGAGCCTATACTGATTCGCTAGTATAAGTGCTGAAGTAGGAAAAGTGAAAAGTGTCTTCTGAATCATATCATCTTCCGTGAGATCCTTTCCACAGAAGTTAAGACGTGCCTTTAGGCGCAACATGTCCTTGTTGAAGTCATTAACCCTTTTATAATCAAGCAAGCGGATTTCATTCCATTGAACGGTCAATTCTTGGAGCAAAGTGTCATGAATGTTCCCAAAACGTCCCTTAAAGGCATCCCATAATTCTTTAGGTGTCTTCAACTGAAGGTACTTCCAACGTAGGCTGGGGTCAATATGTTTTCTTAGAAACATTAATACATTTGCTTTCACCTTATCAGACGGTCCATTGTCTGTGGGGTCTTTGGGGTCAGTAAGTGTAGCCGAGTATTCTTTAGCCACAAAAGCGGTTTCTACATCAGAAACCCACCGATGGTACTCAAGTCCTTCTGAGTCCAAAATGTCAAATTCGGGTCGAGTTGGGTCGGCCATCTTAAGAAAAAATAAAATATTACACAGTTATGAGTACATCCATATTAATTATGTTTTAGGAATATGAATTAGATTTCAAAAATCAAGATCGATAATGGTCACCTTTTTCGATGCTATATGAAAATACTTTATCATAGTGATTATAATGCGCATGAATTTTCACCATCATGGCAACTTTCAATTTATAACTTACTAAATAAAATAATTAACAATATAAATAATTGTGAGTAAAACAATTATATAACTAATATTTAAATTTTCTTTAGCATGCTGATTTAATTAAAACAGAAATTTAATTAAATATAAACTGTTTTTAAGATAAAACAGGAAATTAATTAAATATAAAAACTGTTTTTAAGATAAAACAGGAAATTAATTAAATATAAAAACTGTTTTTAAGATAAAACAGGAAATTAATTAAATGTAAAAACTGTTTTAGAGATAAAACAGAAATTTAATTAAATAAAAACTGTTTTTAAGATAAAACAAGAAATTAATTAAATGTAAAAACTGTTTTAGAGATAAAACAGAAATTTAATTAAATAAAAACTGTTTTTAAGATAAAACAGGAAATTAATTAAATATAAAAACTGTTTTAGAGATAAAACAGAATTTTAATTAAATAAAAACTGTTTTTAAGATAAAACAGGAAATTAATTAAATGTAAAAAACTGTTTTAGAGATAAAACAGAAATTTAATTAAATAAAAACTGTTTTTAAGATAAAACAGGAAATTAATTAAATATAAAAACTGTTTTAGAGATAAAACAGAAATTTAATTAAATAAAAACTGTTTTTAAGATAAAACAGGAAATTAATTAAATATAAAAACTGTTTTAGAGATAAAACAGAAATTTAATGAATTTTTTTTTTTTTTTTTTTGTGAATCTGCCGAAGGAAAAAAAATTATGGAGGATCAAAACAAGCATAGAACCTTATTATGATCGACTGGCCAAACAAACATAAACATATATATCTATAATCGATGGGCAATTAAGACCAAATCTTTCTGGGCAAACAAACAACACATATATACTTATACCTTTACACCCATGATCTCTCTCTCTCTCTCTCTCATTATTTATATTATACTAAGGATTTATACCAATGGATGAAGAGTCTAAATTCACTGAACATAAGATATATATATCTAAACACAATTAGAAACGGAGGAAGAACAGAATTGGCAGATTACATATAGACATACATACATACATATATATATATATATATTAATTCAAACAAACAAAAGGTTACATATATATACATATGTATATTAACATAAATTATATATATTATTAAATCTAGACGAACAAACAGGTAATTCAATTAATCGTAAATTACATGTATATATATTAATAAAGAAATCTATACATATATAATATATATTCTTAAATTGAAATATAAAGTCAACCAATATACCGGCACTGTATTGATAATAAACTGAACCTAGCCATATCCACATATAATAATTCGGGTCCAACATCAACTGGTTATCATGTTTGATTCAAACATAGAATGGGTCTATTTTAATAAAGCTCTTTTAAATAAAATTGCATAATTAAAAATGTAAAGTTCCAGGCAAAAAGAGAATAAAGGAGGAGTTGCAGATATATTATATACACACATACCTTTAAGGTTGCGCGATGATAGTGGGTAATTGAAACTTGAAGGTTGCGCGATGATAGTGGCCGACGGCTAGGTTTTTTTTTTTTTTTTTTGATAAGATTAGGGTTATTAGCTCTGAGCGTGCTGATAACGTGTTGTAGGGACAACTCTGCTCAATTTTTCATTAGATGAGCCCTTTAAATAGGGTACAAATACAATAGTAAATAGGGTTTACAAGTAAGCCCATTATGGCCCATAATACATAATTTACACAGTAAATTCATAATACATATTCTATCTAGACAATAACACACTACGTGTAATTTCTTTAAACAAATATCATTTTATAATAATTTTTAACACGAGAAGAATAACTCAACAATTTTGTGGATCAACAAAATATAGTGACGACCTAGGTAGGTGCACTTCACTTTTGAACACAAAAAACCAACTCCCTAAATTCATCACACTACCCCCGTCGTGTGATATAACGTCTCTGGCGTTCGATGTCCGGCAAAACCTCCGACCCACCACCACCACCACCACGACCACCACCACAATCCAGCACCCAACTACCGCCACAGCTGATCCCAGACCTCCCATACGACGTCACACTCCAAATCATCGCCAGGGTCCCCAAATTCCACCACCCCACCCTCACTCTCGTCTCCAGATCATGGAGGTCCACCATACGCTCCCCACACCTCTTCCACACCCGATCCCTCCTCCACTGCACCCAACCCTCCCTCTACCTCAACATCCGCATCAACTCCTCCTTCACCTGGTACACACTCAATCAAAACCCTACAAACCCTAATCCAATTATCTCTCTCCTCCCTCCCATCCCGTGCCAACCAATTGGGTCCGCATTTGCCGTTGTGGGTCACAAAATTTATGTCATTGGAGGTTCTGTTAATGAAATTCCTTCGAATAATGTCTGGGTTTATGATTGCCGATGCAATAGGTGGGAAACTGGGCCGAGAATGAGAGTGGGGAGGGAATTTGCGGCTGCTGGGGTTGTGAATGGGAAGATTTATGTGATGGGTGGGTGTTTGATTGACAATTGGGCGAGATCGATGAACTGGGCTGAGGTTTTCGATCCAGTTGATGGATCGTGGAGTGCATTGCCGAGCTTAATTGATGTTAGGGATAAGTGGATGCACGCGAGTGCGGTTATGGATGGGAAGATTTACGCAATGGCGGATAGGGGTGGGGTTGTTTATGATGCCGTGGGAGAGAAGTGGGGTGGGGTGGCAAAGAGGCTGGATTTGGGGTGGAGGGGGCGGGGGGCTGTGGTGGAGGGGGTGTTGTATTGCTATGACTATTTGGGTAAGATTAGAGGGTATGATTTTGAGGGGGATGTTTGGAAGGAGTTGAGAGGGGTGGAGAAGGGTTTGCCGAAGTTCTTGTGCGGTGCGACGATGGTGAATGTTGGGGGGAGGTTGTGTGTGGTGTGGGAGAGGAGTGGGGGTGGGAAAGTGGTGGAGATTATGTGTGCGGAGATTGAGGTTTCGAAGGAGGGTGAAAATGGGGGATTGAGGGGGGAAATTGTTTGGTGTGGTGTGATTCTTGAAGTTCCTAAGGGGTCTGCAATTGTGCATTGTTTGGCTGTTGATTTGTGACATTTGGGTGAAAAGCTAGGTATGTGTTAGTTGTTTAAGTTTCCGCTTTATTTCATAACTTGTATGTAACTCGTGAGATGTACTTGTGTTTTATATTAATTTTTGATGGATGCATTTACGATGCGTGTTTAACATTTGATTTAGTAAGGGGAACTAGAGCTAGAGTAGCATTCCCAAGCCCTACCCTTGGTTGCAGCCCTAGGTTCATATAAAGCAGTCAATCTACTACCATAAGCGGGATTAGTTGTGGGTCTCAAGCGTTGTGAGGGCTTTCATTTGTGCATTAAGGGCAGTTTAGTTGGCCGAACCCATGAATGATATAAATACTACTAGCTTTATCCACTCACGTCAATGGCATATTTCTATGTTGGTCTTAGGCTCTTAGCAAAAAGGGATTAGGTTAGTTCTGGAAATATATCAGCTGATGAATTCGCAGTTGTTCTTGTTTCTTTGGTCCCTTCAGTGGTTCATATACCTGGCACATTCCTTGGATTATTTACAAGTGGTATTCAAGCTCTTATTTTTGAAACTTTAGCCACGGCTTATGTAGGTGAATCCATAGAGGGTCATCATTGACTAGCTTTCAAAACAGTTGTTTTTTTTTTTAGCTTAGCCCGAGTCAATGTATGCACGGCTAAAAAATAATCTACTTAGGGACCATAAATATACAACTCCACTCTAGATGATCTAGAGTAATAACAAAAAAGATTACAGTAGATAATTCTTTTGACTTGGATACATGTGATTTAAGGAGAAAACATTAAAGTATCATACGTGATTTAGCGGTTAAGAGCAATTTTACCCTTGTTGGCAACATGGATTTGGGTTCAAATCCTATGGCATTGTGTTGTAATACAAAGTTTTCGAGAAAAATAAACCGGCAAGCGTAAAATGGAGTTTTTGAGAAATTAAATTGACAAGGGTAAAATTAAAAAAAATAAAAAATTGACAACTTTGTAACAGTCAGATTGGGAAAACATGAGGAGAGTAAAATGAGAAAGAAAAATATGACTTAGCTTTATAACCATCACGACCCCTGTTGCGTTCATGGTATAAGTAGATAATTCATAGTAGTGAGTTTCAGCTTCTTCTTTTTTTGCATATTTGGTGCTTGCCTGGATCTGTTTTTGTGAGATTGATAAGTTCACCTATAAAGTTTTGAACTTTGGTAAGGAAATGATGTTCTGCTATTCAAACTCTTGACATGAATTTACGAGACTTCGTGAGTTTATCAATTTAAGATTTTCCAAAAGTAGAAAAACTCGAAGCAAGGAAGTAGTTTGTGTTAAGATTTATTGCCATTTTTTATGTTGCACAATTTGAGTACATGAGCTTTACACTCGAACATTCTTAGCTTTGGACATTTACTGTAACGACATGTTTAGAGAAATACAACATGGAAAGAAGATAATTGACTCAACTTACATGTTGAATTGATAACTGAGGTTAAATGAGTATTAATCCAAGTTCTCTTTGTACAATTTCCCTTGTAAGTCTTTTTATTTGCTGATATTTTGAAGAGGAATCAATGATTTTGAGAGGCATTTTTTTTATTTTAATGTTTTCAACACTTGAATTCTGCCTCCTTCAGGGCAAAATATTCTTACATGTTTTTTGACACTGTGACCATTGTACCTTTTCAATCTGTGTTGTTCTATTAATTGATAGGAACATATAAACTTGAATTTTCCGCAATTCCGTTATCGTTCCCTCGGAAATGGAAAGTTTCAGCTGTCAGACTGAAACAAATCAGGATTTGAAATTTTAAAATCATGCACATATCGACCACCTCATTTTGTTCTTAACCCTCGTAGTTTTAGCTTGTTTAGTCTTCCTTGGCTTAGAATCCTAAAGGTAGTGGGAAACCAAGTAGGACTAGAAGGAGGTCTATCAACACCAATAAAAGGAGTTGAAGGGATGATAGTGGTAATGAATTCTTGGGAGCGGGATGATACATGAAGCTACTGTTTTTGCCCATGGAGTAAAGTCTACCTGACCTATCCACGTATATGTTGTGCCTTGTGATTGTGCTTTTTCTTGGATTGCTTCATTCTTGTCAATTTCATACTGCGGCTAAAAAGTCCTGTTATAACAAACTGGTATCAAGGCATAACATATACGGGAGTCATTTGTGCCATTCAAGTGAACACTCGAAATTAGGAACTAATGTTTTTCGTGATGTTTTCTCCTCACCTTGTTCATTATATTTATGTTTGTTGTGAGCATTTATCTTATTTTGAAGGAAAAAACTTCTGGATAATTGTTTACTAATTTTTTGGAAACTAGTGGCTTCATCTATATGCTACCCCTATATATATTTCTCTCAAGCATAATGTTTCTGTTACTTGTATGTATCGAATGCCGCTTTCTTTCTTCTCTTAGAAAAACTAAGAATGGACCACTTTCTCATCATCTTTGTGTCACGGAATCACGGTGAATATGTCCCACATGGAAGAAATAGAAGATCTGTGACTCTGTGAGTGGTATATGTGAGCTTGTGGACATCTTTCTCTTGCAAATCAGTTTTCAGGGGCAAGTTTTACCCACGTGTTAGCACCACTGGTGTCTCAATTAAGGAAAGATCATACACATCATCATTTGATATTTTCAGTATAACAATATTTTAAGTATCTTTCGAGTCGAATATAGCAAGGATATGGTAATATATAAAGTTACTCACCATAGCCTAAGGTGCAAAGTACCCACTATTGGCTACTTTGCATGCACATAAATATATGTTTGCTTTTTTTTTTTTGTTAACCATGGGTATCGGGGCTCACCCCCATTAATCCGATGAGGGGGTTGCTAGACTGGGAGACGCCCCCAGTGGCCCAAGAAAGGTTTCACGCAGCGGGGAATCAGACTTGAGACTGTGCGCCTACCCACACAATCCCAAGTTCACCCTTACCGCTGTAACAACCCCTTGAGTTCATATGTGTTTACTTAAGGACTCAAATATGAAAATCAATGGCTCTTTGGGTTTGACTACATTAATTTTCTGATATGCTGCTTCTTTGAACCCTTCTTATCTTCTTTATGAGATAGCATAAGCTGACGGAATTGGCTGTTGTCAATCATACTTTGTAAACTCACCACGCCGAAGCATCAAGTTTAGTTTTTGCCAGCTTGTTGTTTTTCAATTAAGTATTTCAAGTTTGTTTGTGTTGGTTTGCTGTTTATTTATCAAGTTTTGTGGCCTATGGGAAACTGTTGCAATATTGAATATAGTGGTTTCTTAATGACTATCTTCATCAATGATGTTGCTTTATTTGATATTTTGTTTGACAGTTTCGACGCCTCTGCTCATTAGCGAAGACAGTAAGCCCAATCCTTGCGCTTATGTTGTAAATGTATGGGATAATAAGGTTGCAGGCCAGTCCATTTATGTAAGGAACTTTCTGCGCTCACAAGGACGAAAAAAGCGCACAGGAATATAAGGTAATTTTTTGACCTCAGGTCTTTTTTTTAGTGAATTATGCAAATGTAATGGAATGTATGCACAAAAATGTGTGTTTGGAAGTTTACGTCGTGTATATGAAAACGCGATTACTCATCTCATTCTGCGTAAAGATATGCCATGGCGCTGCTTTGGTAATGACAATAAATTTGTACAAGGAAAAATATATGCATTTATATTTGATTAGTTATTTGATAAGAGTTCCTGAATTTTATTATGCTAAATGCCTGTGCATTTTGTTCTTTGGTAATGTTGAACAATGGAAAATGCAATTTTCACCTTTATCATGAGATGCAAGGGAGGATTGACAAAGGTGGTGTTATGCACATGCGTTTATAGGTTTTAAACCTGGTGGGTGTAGGTTCTAAATATGAACATTATTTGGGTTCGGTCAAGTTTGAGTTTCCGTAAATTTAATGTTCAGTTCAGGTTCATGTAAATTAGCCCGTTGAACCTGAGGCAGTTTATATAATATTTTTTCTTTAAATAACAGTTGCATATATTGCGGCAACTTCGGGTTTTCAAGGTTATCCTTAATTCCTTATTCCAGTCGGGCTAGAGTTGACTATGTTTCCAGCAGGTTGGGTCAGATTTGACCAAATTTGACCCAAGGCTATTCCACCTCAAAGGGGGGTTTGTTTTTTAAAACTAGGCAGGTTCGAATTATTTAAGGTAAAACCCACTTGGGGTGGGTATAATGCTTTTATCGTTAAAACCTCTTATAATAAAATATAATTACAACGTGTTGGGACAGGTTAATGCAGGTCAAGGGCAGTTCAGGTTCAAACATTCAAGAAAACAGGCATAATCGGGTTTTTCAATGTAAAAATCCGCATTGGGTTGGTGGGGTTTGGGTTCGAGTTTGGCCAAATCAACGCGAAGTCTTACCCCTTACTATCCCTACACAATTCTCTGGACATAAAAATCAACTAGTTTTTTGTTAGATTGACACGTAAAACTTCATTATTATTTTTTTAGGTTTTTATTTAGTGCGGTAGGCCCATTACTAGTGTATATGTATGTATGTATATATATATATATATAAGTTCATGTTTTGTTTTCTTAAAATATCATCTTTTTTTGTTATATATTAAAACAAAAATTTCCATCTCTTTGTTGTAACTATCCATTTTCTTTGCCAATGGCTCTGTAATTAAACTGTTAGCATACTTGTTACCCTCGGATTAATTCTAAAAGTCCCCAGACCCGGCCCTTGACTCATTTTCAAGCACTCTCCACTCCATCTTCTTTTACCGTTTATATATCTTCAACTTATTTCTCTTTTCTGAAGGGACAACAAATAGATAGAAGTCCGAGCTGGTTGAGGACATCGAGATGATTGATATATCGAGTTAAGGGTAAAACGGTTCCGTAATTATAGCTTGTGAAATATCACATTTTTAACTATTTAGGCTTAAGTCCATATTTACTTAATTAAAGACATTTTTTAAAGCGTAATTTATAATGTCAAACATGGGTAACATGGGTAAAATTTGACAATTATTGAAAGTCAATTTAAAAACCAATTAACTGTTTTAACCTGTGCTGGAGAGTGTAAGTTTCAAAAGAAACTTACAGGCCGTTGACTCACCATTTTCCTTGATCATATATTATTTGTAAGAACTCGAACATGGCCTATTTTAATAGGCATATCACACAACATGACACAATTAACTTGTTTAATAAGAAGGTCGTGTCATATTAAATAGGTAATCTAAAACAATTAACATGTATAACAAAAAACGGGTTATCTATAATTTAGCAAACTTTAAGTCCAAACATGTAGATTATAGGTTAATTTCGGGTTAGTTGTGTCAATTTTACAAACTTGAACGCTACCCACTTATTAAATGTGTTATTCATGTCGAGCTTGAATTTAACCCAAACTTGTTTATACGGGATGTACAAGGCCAATCATGTGATTTGAAAGGTCTTGTTTGAAAATTTAAGATAAGGCTTTTTTATATAAATCGACCAAAAATATTGAAATACTTTATATTACAAAAAAAGGTTGTACTAATTGGAGGTTTTTTTTTTGTATTATTTTTTATGGTTTTACTTTTTGTAAAGTTTTAGATATATATATATATTTATACAGACCCTATCTAGTACGCACTAGTGCCTTCCGCGGATGGAAAAGTTAACTATAACGGAAATATTAAAATCCACAATCACTTAAAACTCCCTCCCTCTCTCCCTCATACTGAGACCAACGACACCCCCACCCCCACCTCCGCGCACCTCACCTCCGACTCCGACCTAGGATTTGCAGGCGAGGGAGTTTTTCTCTCCACTCTCTCCACTCCGACGAGGTACTCATCATCTCTCTCCCCCCATTCCGCGAAGCTCACGAACAAGCAGAGCTCGCTCTCAGTCCCTCCATCCCGCCGAACGAAATAACGATCTCCTCCCTCCTTTCCGCGAGCTCTCCTCCCTCCACTCCGAAAAAAACGAGGCTCTGGTCTTCGAATTGTAAGTACCCATTCTTGGTTTTTCGAACCTAGGGCATGCAATTTGTGAGTTTGAAATGTGATTCGGAATTGGTGCTGTTGATGAATGAAAAGGGTCCTGCAGTCCTGGTTGATTTGGTTTGAGAATTTACATTATAGGGATGATGCTGCTGCAAAATCAAATTTTTTTTGGTTATTTGGTTAACTGCTGCTTGTTCTTGGTAGAACTCTTTTCAATATTGGACTGAAATTCATATTGGAAAAAAAGTAAGCTAACTAATTACAAAGTTAACAATCATCACATAAAATTACCTCGTGAAGAACATAAAGGCATGATGATGATGCACGTTGGTTGATTTTCTCTCAATTCTACAAGAAATCTCTTCAATGAAATTGGTCCTGCAGTCCTGCTTGTTGATTGATTTAATTCTGAAATGTGATTCGGAATTGGTGCTGTTGATGAATTTTCCATTAATGGGTGTCATGGATCTTGTCCAATCATTCATGATAACATTGGGGAAATTGAGGAATTGATTTTATGTGGGTTCTTGTTAATTTGCTGTTATATTCGGTTTGATTTATTTCAAGGGCTGGTATTGAGCAAAGGGTTGGTATTTTTCAATTTGATTTTATTTGTTCAATTTCCATTAATGGATTGTTATCATTTTTTTTTTCATTAATGGGTTTGATGGATCCTATACTCATTTCCATTATTGAGAGGGATTAACTAATTTCTGCATGGCTTGCTTGGTTTCATCATCTGGGTTCTTGTAGTATTTAATATTGAGAGGGATTAACTATATTAAAGTTGACTATTTTTCCTTTTAGTATTTAATTACTTGTTTATGAACTAGTTCTTGATTTGAAATTATAGTTTTAAGAGATGGATTTGGGGTGCCTGAGAATGTTAAAAGTTGTTTGGCCATTCAAAATCAGTGAAAGAGTTCCCTTACTCTCTCAGCCCTTTGCTCAAACCAAATTAAGTAGTTCTGTAGAATGGAATTTCCAGTTATTCATACTGATATTTCCAGTCTCAGTTTGTCATAATGGAATTTTCTATTTATGTTTATTTGCTATTGCTTTTGGTGTAATTGGTCATTTAGCTGCTAAGATGAGACTGTAATTGGTCTTTTTGGTTTTTATTACCAAATGAGTCATACTTGGAGACAAGGTTTAAATTGCTCATTTTGAATGAATTTCAATTTTGCAGAATCAAATGGATTATACTTCATCAACTGTGGAAATTAACTCAGGTCTTGAAGTGGATGTCAGATTTATGTTGAAACAATGCGAGTGCGGAGAAGTTGCGGATGTAAAGATAACAAAATCAAACAAGAATAATAATCGTGGTAGAATATACTACTCGTGCAAAAGGCAAAGATGCGGTATGACGCGCGTGAAATAGTGCAATTGTATACACCCAAGTGTAGGCGGTCAAGTTGTAATATAGACTTATGGAAGTCTGAATGTCGAACCACAGGGAGGGGACTAAAGCTTTTGTAGATCATGTGTTTGAAAAGTGATTATTGATTGATTAAAATTGTTGTGGATTGCTTTGCAGAGAAATGTGTAAAACAAAACATAAAGTTATGAGAAATTTCTTATATTTAAGGGAAGCGAACGCTTTGGGGGTTTATTTGTTATTTATTGGGAATCATGGTTTGTGAATCCAATTCGGCTCATTCATTCTCCTTATTGTGTTGCATATTGTACTAGGCATAATTATGGAATATTATTAACAGATGAGAAGCATAATTATTTAACAATACTAGGCACAGAGCTTTTAAAGACTTGGAAACTTGACCATGTTTATGAATTTAAAACAAACTCACCCCCTAGCCTTAATTTGGTTTTGGGTATTTCAAATGAAACAGTCCCGTTTTTGCCTTGAGTAAGATCGATCTTACTAGTAAGATCGATCTTACTAAGGCCAAAAAGTCTACTGGAAAATTTTGGCTGTTCTGCTCATTCTTGGTGTATCAAGTAAGATCGATCTTACTATGGGTGAGATCGATCCTACCAGTGGAAGTAAAATCGATCTTAGTAGTAAGATCGATCCTACTAGGGAACAAAACTCTTCTGGAATTATTCTAAGTAAGCAGTGCTGTGATTGTGCATTCAGTAAGATCGATCTTACTAATAAGATCGATCCTACTGTGGTTAAAAATAGCACTGGAAAGTTTGGAACTCTTAAAACCCTTGTTTGCTGACTTGAGTGAGATCGATCTTACTAGTAAGATCGATCCTACTGTGGTTAAAAATAGCACTGGAAAGTTTGGAACTCTTAAAACCCTTGTTTGCTGACTTGAGTGAGATCGATCTTACTAGTAAGATCGATCCTACTGTGGTAAAAAATAGCACTGGAAAGTTTGGAACTCTTAAAACCCTTGTTTGTTGACTTGGCTTAAATTCATTCAATTATTGAAAAACTACTTTCTCACTAATCCATTCAATTCAAACATCCACACAATCACATTAAAACATAAAGTTTAAATTCAAAAAATACAACCCTTTCAATTCAAACATCCACACAATTCATTCAAATTCAAAAACTACAACCCTTTCAATCCAAACATCCACACAATTCATTCAAACTCAAAAAGTACAACCCTTTCAATTCAAACTACAACCCTATATCATCCCCATCTTCTGTTGACGACCCTTTTTCCTCTTCCAAATTTGCATCTTCACATGTAGATGACCTATATTAATAAAAAAACAAATAATCATGATTCATCATACAATGTAAAAAATATAAGAACATAAATAGAATATGAATAATTACTTACAGATTCGTAAGTGCCGGACAATTTCGTTTATCATGTGATTGGCCTACTTTACCACACCCATGGCAACGTCTAATTTTTTTATTTTTAGCCTTTACTAATGCCCTCTCTTTTCCTCCTTTTAGCCTTTTTCCACACCCCTTTGCTCGCACCAAATAGCCATATGAAATCATTAATGCTCTCATGATTCAAAAATCCACAACCAAAAACAATTGTTTGACCATGATTGTTAACCCCCATTATTGGTGCAAATATCAATCCATATCGATTAGTGTTATAAGTAGTATCAAAGATTACAACATCACCAAAAAACTTGTATGCCCGCCTTGAAGTTGCATCGGACCAAAAACAACGAGTAATCTTTTTTTCCTCGTCCGCCTCAATTTTAAAAGTAAATGACGGATTTTTCCCTTGTTCCAATTTCAAGTACTCATAAAACATCTCACCATCGTGCCCCTTCGTATCAGCACGTATGTTCCTTTCATGATTATACAAGTCTCTTTGCGTGCACCCAATGTTTTCTAAACCTCCATATTGCACTCCAAGAAAACTAAATTGTTGATGCTGGGGTACATTGACCATAGACAACTGTTTAGTTAAAGACCTTGTCGCAGCTGAAACGTTGCGATGGGACCTTAAAAGGTGAACCTTACTTGGTGTCGATAACGGGTGGCTGTGCCCCTCGTTGAAAATTTTAACAATGTATTTATTCGAGTTTGACTTTAAAATTGCAAGTTTTGCTGTACAATCCTCACCTAAGCTTCCCCGACGTCTTTTCTTTCCAACTTCAGCAATTCTTGAAGATTTGCCTTGTTTAAAACAAACATACTCCTTTCTCCTTATCTCGTCACTTCCTGGCTCTTTCCTAGTAGTCCAAGCACGTACGCTAAACCCAGCCGCTTTAGCATAAGCATTATAGAATGTTACAACATCATCTACCGTTTCAAATTGTTGCCCCTTTTTTGGCCTCAATTCATCAGAAACTTGAGGAGTGTATATCAAATTCTCTTTATCTGAGCCCAACTCTGAATTAGGATCAATATCCAATTTTTCACAGCTCTCCCCTACTTCAGTGGGCAAATTTTCCATTCTTTCACACCTATACAAAATACACATAATTATAGAGCTTAAAAACTAAAAATCTGAAAAACCAGTGAAAATGAAAAAGTTAATTTCAATATTCCTAATTGAATCACAATCATGTAAGATATGATCAAATTCACAAGAAATCACATACCACACAATCCATCATTGCCTTTATATGGAAATAGACAACAGTTTTGAAATAAAAAAAAATTGATTTTGTAGCAGAATAACAGCAGCAGCATCATCATCATGCCTTTATGTTCTTCACGAGGTAATTTTATGTGATGATTGTTAACTTTGTAATTAGTTAGCTTACTTTTTTTCCAATATGAATTTCAGTCCAATATTGAAAAGAGTTCTGCCAAGAACAAGCAGCAGTTAACCAAATAACCAAAAAAAATTTGATTTTGCAGCAGCATCATCCCCATAATGTAAATTCTCAAACCAAATCAACCAGGACTGCAGGACCCTTTTCATTCATCAACAGCACCAATTCCGAATCACATTTCAAACTCACAAATTGCATGCCCTAGGTTCGAAAAACCAAGAATGGGTACTTACAATTCGAAGACCAGAGCCTCGTTCGTCGGAGTGGAGGGAGGAGAGCTCGCGGAAAGGAGGGAGGAGATCGTTATTTCGTTCGGCGGGATGGAGGGACTGAGAGCGAGCTCTGCTTGTTCGTGAGCTTCGCGGAATGGGGGGAGAGAGATGATGAGTACCTCGTCGGAGTGGAGAGAGTGGAGAGAAAAACTCCCTCGCCTGCAAATCCTAGGTCGGAGTCGGAGGTGAGGTGCGCGGAGGTTAGGGCCGGCAATATTTGACACGACACGCTAACACGACACGAACTCGACTCGGAGTTAGCGGGTTTGGGTTAAGCATAAACGGGTTCGGGTCAAGTTCGGGTCAGACACGCTTAACCCGCAAACTAAAAGGGTCGTGTTCGGGTTAACCCGCTAACTCGAAATTGACCCGCAATTAACACGATTATTATTTTTATTTTCTTTTACAGCTATATATATATATATTATTTTGCCATCTTTCTTGAACAATTATATTCTTATTTAGAGTATTGGTAGTAGATGATAGTTATTATGTTTTTAATGATGGATAAAGTACTAATTTTTTATGTTTATGCTTCGGTGATAGAATGTTATATATTTTGACTCTAGATTATTAATATTGAATCTTGGTATTGGCTGACACTTATTATTACTTATTAAAAATTTAAAACTATTATAAAACAAGTTAATTTTTTTTACATGAGACTTAATTGTCATTATAATTTTAAAATGTTAATCGTGTCGTGTCAAGTTACAGATTCAACATGACCTATTTATTAAACGGGTTAGTCGAGTCGTGTCGTGTAACCTGTAAAATAAACAGGTCGTGTTCGAGTTAATATAAATGACACGATTATTTAAACGGGTCATGTTCGGGTTGACACTAATACTGTAATACTTGTGTGTTGACACGACCCGAACATGACACGCGAACCCGAATTGCCGGCCCTAGCGGAGGTGGGGGTGGGGGTGTCGTTGGTCTCAGTATGAGGGAGAGAGGGAGGGAGTTTTAAGTGATTGTGGATTTTAATATTTCCGTTATAGTTAACTTTTCCATCCGCGGAAGGCACTAGTGCGTACGCACTAGTGCGTACTAGATAGGGTCTGTATATATATATATCTAACTATGTTGGATTAATCATGCATTCAGTGATGTGTGAGACACCTTGTGAGAAATCAAAACAAAAACAAAGCGTTGGGGAAATAGAACGTGCAAAATAGAGACTAAAAATCACTTTGGAGAGAGAGATGATAATTTTTTTTTTTATTAAAAAGATATTTCAACGGGATTATTTAAACACAGTTGGAGAAATTGAGAGGGGAAGTGGGAGAACAGAAGAGCAATTAAAACAAGGGAGAGTGAACCGTGCCCGGGAACAATCGTGTTGAAAAGATTATTGTAGAATTTGAGTCAAGGTATGTTGTTAGATGGGTGAATGAAGTTAAAAGAGGTCATGGACCGTAAAAGAATAAAACTGCGAACTTAGCAAGAATGGGTCATCACTTTATAATTTTAAAAGACCTTCCTCCGGTGGAGATGGGAGATTTGTATTTTTTTTTTTTTTTTTTTTTTTCACGCCTGGGCCTTTTTTGAATTAAAAAAAATAAAGGAGTGAAAAATCATCTTTTTCAAAATAACTTTTATTAAAGGAAAAATTAAAACGCAAGACAGAAAAAATTATAAATATAAAATGGGAAATGGGGAGAGAAAAAGAATTATCTTTTTCGAAATAGCTTTTGTTAGAGAGAGAGAGAGAGAGAAATTGGAATTTTTTTAAAATAAGAGTGTAAGGTCAACTAGAATTGCCTACAAAATAAGTTTAACCAAAGGAAGATAAACACAAACTCACAAAAAAAAAAAAGAAAAAAAGAGAGACGAGATTTTTTTGTTAGGGTGGTTTACCCAAATGATCTGGTGTCTATCCTGTTGGTGTGGCTACTGTTTGTCTGTTTTATTGATTGGAGAGAAGATTACAGCTGAGAGAATTCTAGAGAGGCGTTGTGATCGGTTAGGATAAAATTGTTATACAGGAGTAGATTAAAATTATTGCTTGTATATAGCTTTTTTTTTTTTTTCTTTTTTTTCTTTTTTAGTGTCACAATTTCTTCGTTACTCATTTACTGTATGCTATAGTATTATATTATTTTGCCTGTGCAATTAAATGAGTAAGCCAGTAAATTGAATTTGGCGTAACCCTTCGACTTCTATTTTTGAAAGTGAAAGCGAGAGTTATCCTTTTCGCTGTACCATTCTCCACTTCTATAAGACTATGCTATAATTATCGTTTCTATATAAATTTTTTTTTATACCATTCTCCACTTCTATAAGAGTAGGCTACAATTATTGGCCCCCCAGAACATCAAGTTTTTAAATTTGGTAATGATAAATCTATAGAAGCTACTGCGTTTGCACAACCAGGTGTTTCTACACAAGTCACTATGGAAAGAATGATAAGTCAAAGTAATTATATAAATTTGTTTTTACAAACGTTAGGAAGCCAACTTATAAGAATTGAACAGAATGTTGATGAGATATATGCTTCTAAAAATAAAAAGAAAAAAGAAGTGATACCTAAAGAAACAGAAGTTTCTTCCTCCCTTTTAAAGCCTACAATTGAACTGTCTAAAGGATTCTCCTTAGGAAAATCAACTTTAAGTCAAGAAATAATAGATGCTTTAAAAGATAAACTTGATTCTATGAATCTTAGTAAACAAGTCTTGCCTATATCTCGTAATGATAATATATCTGATGTTGATTCTGAATTTGAATTTTCTGATATTTGTAAAATTCAAAATGAATTTATGAATATACAAGAAGTAAATTATCTTTCTAAATCTACTAAAGAAATTCTTATGCCTCCAGGTAAATATTATTATCCTAGACCTACACTTCAAGATATATTATTTGAGGAAGAAGCAAATATTACTGCATCTAATTTTAGTGAAAAAACTATATATGAATGGACTATTGATGGATTGTCTGAATATACTATTTTGACTCAATTACATAGAATGACTATGTATTCTATTGTTTGTAAAGCTGCAGGCAATACTGATAAACAGATTGCTGAATTTATAATTGCTGGTTTTTCTGGTCAACTTCGTGGTTGGTGGGATAATATTTTAAATGATACCCAGCGTATTGAAATTCTAAATTTTGTAAAAATTGTTCAAACTGTTATAACTACTAAAAAATCAAATGGAACAAGTGAGATTAAACAGGAACCTACTACGCAACAAAATGCAGTATATTATTTGTTAAATTCTATTATTGTAGCTTTTATTAGTTCTCATCCAGAAGCTCTGGATAAAAGTAGAGATTTGCTTATAAATTTGAAATGTCCTACTTTAACCCATTTTAGATAGTATAAAGATACATTTCTGTCTAAAGTTATGCTTAGGTCTGATGCTAATGCAGACTTTTGAAAAGAAAAATTTATAACTGGTTTACCTACATTATTTGCTCAAAAGGTTAAAGATAGAATTATACGCAAACATGGTGGTACTTCTATACCATATGCCCAATATACTTTTATGGAATGCTTATAAGTGAATGCATATTAGAGGGTTTAGCCTTATGCAATGATATAAAACTTAAAGCACAATTAAAAGCACAACACCTAACTGGTAGAAAAGAAATTGGTGAATTCTGTGACCAATTTGATTTTGATATAAAAATCCCCGAAAGACTCCCTACAACTCGCCGTTCTTCTAAACAGAAAAAGAAATATATTAAGCGTAAATCTAAGAAAAAAGATACTGCTACTTCTAGTTCTAAAAATAAATCTTCTTCTAAAAGATCAAGTAAACGTCCACCGAAAAAATCTTCTAATTCCAGTTCTATAGTTTGTGAAAAATGTGGAAAAACTGGTCATTATACTAATAAATGTTGGACTAAAAAGAAAATTAATGAAATTAGTGATGAAGGTTTAAAGAAACAACTTTTAAATGTTCTATTAAATTCTTCTGATGAAGAAGAAGATTATTTTGATAATGAAGCTAGTGATGCTCCTGAGATAAATGATATTGAGTCATCTTCTGATGGTTCTATTAGTTCTAAATCTGAATGTAATTGTAATGCTCAGACAAATTATTATAAAGCTATATTAGAAGCTAATGGCTTGAGTATAAATGTACTTTCTAAAGAAGAACAAAATATACTTGATAGTATAGATGATATTGATGACCCTTCTATAAAAAGAAAAATGATTGAATATTATCTTTTTACTTTTAAACAACAGGAAAATAATCCTCTTCCTTCTGAAGAACCTTATTCTTTAAAGAAAGTTTTAGATGAAATGAAAAAAAGTAATATTCCTGAAAGGGAATCTTCTATACATGATTTAAAATTTGAAATAAATAATTTAAAGAAAGAAATTCAAGAAATAAAAGTTCGTCTTATAAATCTTGAGAATTATAATAAAACATTTCCTGCTTTAATTTCTACTGCTTCATCCCCTAAAGAAAAACAAAAACAAAATTTCTTACAACTTATAGATAAAGTTACATTTCAAAAATGGTATGTTGCTGTAACTATTGTTGTAGATAAAACCTTTGTTTTAAAGGATATTGCACTCCTTGATACAAGTGCTGATATAAATTGTATACGTGAAGGCTTAGTTCCTACTCATTATTTTGAGAAAACAACTGAATCTTTAACTGCTGCTAATAAACAGAAGTTAAAAATTAAATTTAAGTTGTCAAATGCTTATGTGTGTAACCAAGGACTATGTGTTCCTGCAACTTTTATGCTTGTTAAAGATCTCTCTCAGAGAATTATATTAGGTACTCCTTTTCTTAATCTTATAGAACCTTTTACTAAAGATGAAAAAGGCATAATTACTAAATATGAGGATACTGCTATTATATTTGAGTTTATAACGCCTCCTCAAACTAGAGAAATAAATGAAATTAAAGAACATTTATTTTTTAAAGAAAAACAGATGAATTATCTGCGTAAGGATATTAAACTTTTAAATATTTCTGCTCAATTAGATTCTTTTATAGTAAAATCTAGAATTAAAGAAATTTCTGAAATCATAACTAATGAATTATGTAATGAACATCCTAATGCTTTTTTGGGATAGAAAACAACATATAGTTGCTTTGCCTTATGAAAAAGAATTTTCTGAAAGTAAAATTCCTACTAAAGCCCGTCCAGCTCAAATGAATGATGAATTACTTGAATATTGTAAAAATGAAATACAATCTTTACTTGATAAAAAACTTATTCGTAAAAGTTATTCTCCTTGGAGTTGTAATGCTTTTTATGTAAATAAAGCTTCTGAAATTGAACGTGAAGCCCCACGCCTTGTTATAAATTATAAACCTCTAAATAAAGCTCTTCAATGGATAAGATACCCATTGCCTAACAAAAAAGATCTTTTAGCTAGAGTTCAAGCTGCTAAAGTGTTTTCTAAATTTGATTTGAAATCTGGATATTGACAGATTCAAATTGCTAAAAAAGATAAATATAAAACTGCTTTTACAGTTCCATTTGGTCATTATGAATGGAATGTTATGCCCTTTGGTTTAAAAAATGCTCCTTTTGAATTTCAAAATATTATGAATGATATTTTTACTCCTTATACTTCTTTCACTATAGTTTATATTGATGATATCCTGGTTTTCTCACAAAATATTGACCAACATTTTAAACATTTAAATATCCTAATAAATGTTATTAAAAAAGAAGGCTTAGTATTATCTGCTAAGAAAATGGTTTTATTGCAAACAAAGATTAAATTCCTTGGACACGACATATGTAATGGAGAAATTATACCTATAAATCGTTCTATAGATTTTGCGGATAAATTTCCAGATATAATTATTGATAAAACCCAGTTACAAAGGTTTTTGGGTAGTGTCAATTATATTGCTGACTATTATAAAAATCTTGCTATAGATTGTGCTCCATTATATGAACGCCTACGCAAAAACCCTCCTCCTTGGGGAGATAGGCATACTAAAGCTGTTCGTATTATAAAGTCTAAAGTTAAACAGTTGCCTTGTTTGGCACTCGTATCCTCTTATAGTTTTAAAATTGTTGAAACTGATGCCTCCGATATAGGATATGGAGGAATTCTAAAACAGAAATTTAAAGCTGATTCTAAAGAAATCTTTTCCCGATTTACTTCTGGGAAATGAAACTCAACTCAGTTAAATTATTCTACTATAAAGAAAGAAATTCTATCTATTGTCTGTTGTATTTTTAAATTTCAAGATGACCTCTTAAATCAAGAGTTTCTCTTGAGAATTGATTGTAAAGCTGCCAAAGATGTGTTGGAAAAAGATGTTAAAAACATCGCTTCTAAACAAATCTTTGCTCGTTGGCAAGCTATACTTTCTGTATTTGATTTTAAAATTGAGTTTATAAAAGGAGAGTCTAATTCTTTGCCTGACTTTCTGACTCGTGAATTCTTGACAGGTCCTAAATTATGACCTCCTCAGACCAAGGGGGTAGAGGTAGAGGCGGCCGCGGCCGTGGCTCATATAAACAGACGAGCATTCTCGATTTTAAACCATCTTTTAAACAAACAAGTTTTTAAGGATCTTCTTATAGAAATCCTTCTGATTCTAAACCGCCAGTTTCTCAAACTGGTTCCTTTGCAAATGTGCTGAATACTCCAGCACTTCCTCCTTCTAAAAAATCAATTCAAGATTTTGTTATATATTTGAAAGATTCTGATAAACAGTTTTTAACAAATCCTATACACCTGGCTAAACAATATTTTGAATATGACTAGGAATTCCCTATTTTAAACAAGAAGAAAAGGGAATATTATGAAGCAATGCTTCTAGAAACTAATTCTGTAAGAATTACTCATGTAAACAAAAATCCTGGAACTCGAGGCAAAGCCTGAGATCCAATTTTCTAAATGTTTTATTCGTAGACCTCTTGATCTTAAAGATTGGGGTGTTAACCCGAATAGTATAAATCGCCTTCCTAAATATAAAGAAGAGTATATGTATTGGGATTATATTGATGCTTGGTCAAAAGCATTTTTATATCAAAATTCTTATAATACCCATACTTGGGTGGTTCAGATTTGATGGCCTCCAAGAGCCCGCAGTAAACCTTAAAGAGCTTCCTCATTGGTTTTATAATTGGTTCATAAAATTTGGGCCTGAAGAAGATTTTATACATGAAAAAATTCAGCCTGTTTTTAAAGAGTATAAATCTATTCACCCTAAACATTTGGATGATCCAAATCCTATTAAAAATGCCATTTTACTTCGTTTTCTTGGCCATTATTCTATCCCTTGGATATTCCAATGGTCATATACTGTTGGATCTCACAACAACCTTTCTATACTCGCTCGTGATCTCTTATAAGTGGTGGCCCAAATATGAGTTTGATGAACTCATTCCTCAAATGCATCTGGATCTAAATGCCTATAAAGAATATAATATGTATGTTAAAGAAGAAGAAGAAGCTAGAAAATGTGAAGCTTTTATGCACCAAGAGTTTAAAATTCCCTCAGCAGCTGCAATAAAAAAGAAGTATGTGGATGCTTCTCCTGCTGAAATCAAAGAAAAAATGTTAAAGGCTTTTATAGCTCATTTGGGATTTTTAGATGATGCTAGTATGTCAATCTCTTCTAAAGCTACTTCGAAAGCGCCTTCTATAACTCTGGAAGAAGAAAATGAAGAAAATGAAGAAAGTGAAGATTTTAATGAAAATGAAGACATGGAAAAATATATGAGAATGTCTTGGGCTGATCAGGTGGAAGCGGCCATGGCATTAAGCAAGGTTAAGAAAGAAAAAGCTGGAGATAAAGGAAAAGGGACAAAAGCGGTGGGTCCCTCAAGCTAATTATTTCGTTGCTGTCGGCAAGAGTGAATGATTGAAGTTACTGTTTTAAAACTTTAATTATTGTAATCACTGTGTGGATTTAAATGGTTTTGAAATCCGTTTGTATGTTAGTTATATATAGGATAGAGGGGAATCTATTTTCTCGTCTTTTTCTTTTCTCTTCTCTTCTGCTATACTCTCTCTCTCTCTCTCTCTCCCTCTCTCTCTCTCTCTCTCTTTTTAAACTTTCTTTTATCAATAATAATATTTTAAACTAAAATCTTTAGTGTAGACTAATTGCTTATTATTTATCACAATTTGTTTGTCGTTTATTTATTGTATATTATAGTATTACATTATATTTCCCGTGCAATAGTTTTTATGATTATGTTAGAGAAGCAGTGAACAGGAGTGGACTTAGGGGGGACAGTGGATTTCAGCACATTGAAAATTTTTGAAAAATTTACTAGCACTTATAAAAAAAATAAAATTCGTTTAAGCCCACTATGTTCCTAAGTTTTAGCTAACCCCTTAACCCAGCTTAAATATATATTAGAGTCTGTAATAGATGAATTCGAATAATTAAAAACTCGTTGAACTCAACTTTATTAGATACTTTTCGTTATGTATGAACTCAAATATCTAAATTATACTATTAATTTTTTTTTTCATTATATAGTTATATTTTAATTATTATTATTATTATTTATTTTTTTTATCTATTTCTATTAGCCTACATTTGGAAAAATTTCTAAGTCCGCCCCTAGTGGTGAATGAAAGTGAATTAGTTTAGTAACTTGAAATTTGCATGATCCTTGCACTGTTTTCGTTTTTATACAACCCCTTTACACGATTACCGGTGTGTTTGTAACATATAAATTTCATGACTAAAATCATTTAGTCAAAACATATATTGTGAAAAATAGTCACATATATTCCACAAAATATGGACATCTTCTACTGTAATTTTTTCTAATTTTTTTGAAGGAAATTAATGATAATTGTTTCTTTAAAGATATCGCCGTCAGTTATCTCCTTAGAATATTAAAATATTGAAATTAATTATATAGATTTAATTTTAAAATATTAAAAGAAATCTATAATATAAATGATTGTGAATAAGTTTTGCAATTCAAAGTCCACAAATCACTTCCAACATTCCAATGGTTGACTTAAGAAGTATACCTGTGACTTAACAAGCACATATGACCCACTCCTTTTGATATAATACTCTTTCCACTCTAACTTATTATAAGGGCGTATTTGACGTACTGGATTAGAGAGTTGGATAGGATTGGATTAGAGAGTTGGATATGATTATTTAATCATATCCGGAAGGGATAAAACAATTCCACCTTTTAGGTGAGATTTGTTAATCCTTCTCTTGGTGGGCTAAAAAGCTTTAACGGGATAAATAATCCAATCCCGACGAACACCAAATATGGGATACGATAGAATTATCCTATCTCACTCTCTTATCCTGCGCGTCAAACGCAACCTTAAAATACACTTTATTTAGTATATTTAGAATACACTTTATTTTTTGTAATTAGTTTTGTTTTGATATGTTAGTTATGTTCTCAAAAAGATGGTTTGTTATTGCTATGTTGACCAAGTGAGTTTGAGTTATTTTTCAGTGAACGGAATGGCCGGTTTGTTATTACTAGGTCTTTTTCGAATTTTATTTTCTAAAATTTTAGACGAGTGACTAAGATATTTTTCATGCTTAATTAACGCATATTTGTTTATTGAAATTATATTCGTTTTATTTGACTTAATTATAAAATAGTAGTTCCATCCTCCAAAAACTATAAAGTTCATGCTTTATATATATATATATATATCTTAGTTCAACATTGGTGGTTTTTCTTTTAATTTTTTTTTTTTTTGATATTTGATAGTTTGAATTGATTATGTCTTGAAAAGAAAGTGAGATTATTAATTTATAATATTTAAAAAGGAAAGTGAAACTATATATTAATTTGTGATATTTAAAAAATAATAATAAATAGATAAGAGAAAAGAGAAGAAAATTAGTTGTAATCTGGAGTGGGTAAGGAAGGGAGGGGAAATAATTTTGGAAGATGATGTTAAATTTTTTTTGAAGATAATTAGTCAACATTTTAAGTAGACTCTACCAATGATTAAAGAGTCCTTAAATACGGATATATTTAGATAACGCGATTACTCATTAGATGTAAATGTTTTACGTAGAATTTAATTTCTTTACGTATTATTAGTCCAATTAACTTATTTTGTTTTAGAAAAGAAGGCCCAAATTTCTCCTTTTAATTAATTATAAACAACGACACTTTTACTAGAACCTGTGACAAACTTATTTGAACCGGTGCAATAAAATGAGTGTAGAGTCTATCTTTTGTAACAAAATTGCGTGTAAGGTCTTAGACTTTATCTATTTTAATTATCACTTTCGTAAAATAAAGCAAAATACGAATATTTGAATGCTTAAATTGTCGGTTACATTTGTTTGTTACAAATAGTATTTGCACGGAAAGCATATAACACTTGAGCTTAAATTATTATTTCTATTTCTGTTTTCCCTTTTTTTTTCCGCTTAATTTACAGGGCACATGCATATCCTAATTAATGATATAGATTAAGTCATAATTAACTAGTATTGTTTTAATTAGAGTTTATTGGTGTCATTAAATATTATTGGTGTCAAAAGGAAGATGAATTTTTCGCTTGAAGAGACTAATAAGGCTTCGTTTGATTGCAATATGGAAAAGGAAAATAAATTGAATTAGTTTTGGTGAAAAGATGAAAAATAAGTTGAGTGATAGAGGTGATATCTTCTTGATTTTTAAGTTTTTCCATGAAGAAATTTTCTCTGCTTGGTGATGAATAAAAATTTTTCACCAAAAATATAAAAGGATAGAGGATATCTACTCATAAAATGAGCAATATTTCTCACCTTACGTTCTATCTTTTCACACAAACTAACTATATTTATTTTCCTTTTTCCATCTTTGCAATCAAACGGAGCCTAAATTTAGGCCAATTCCAGTTTGATACACAAAAAAATGATAATATGTGCATTAATTAAGAGTATATATTAACTATACTATGAATAAAATGAATAATACTTTACATAAAAATATGTACCTAATTTAATGCATATTACAATATGTACCATAAAAACATATGTTAATACGACCCAAATTAAAACAAAAAAACAATAGAAATCACAAGTACATGAATTCGAATACCGCACATCCTAAATATATGGCTCATGGACCATATCCATGAGAACAAATTATGTAAATCAGATGCTTCTCCCTCTCAAATTGGAGGTAATTCGTACTAGTTGGTTTTAATTTATTGTATCAATTGTGACTTATTTTGTTTTGTATAAATAAAAGAAAACATACATTTTTAATCGGGTTATATTGGGTTTGTTAGAGTAAAAATAATATATTGAGTGTTATATTTAGATGGATTATATTCACATGCATTAAGTTCATGTCGTGTTTATGTAAATATTTATACTTATCGTGTAGTGTCACAACAGGCAAAATAAATAAATATATATAAATATATCGAGCCAAAAGCCCAAATTGCGAAATAAATCCTATGATGCCATGTGATATGTTGGGTTGAAGCAGAACAACTTGCTTTGGTTTGGAAATATTATTTAATGCGTTATTCATTTTTTCAATCTAAATCCTTTTCTTTTATGGATGTTGGTAAAAATATTCATAGTTTTAAATTTGGCTATTCATACTGTCAGAGTGTAGTATTGTTTTAAAAAATTATACTATATACTTTTAAAGTTGTACATTACTCTAATAATAAGTATCATTACTTTTGCAATACTACTACTCTTTAATTTTTGCGCTCTAAAGAAAATAATAGCAAAAATGATTAACTTTTGAGAGAAGTAGGAAAATAAATTGAGTTGTGTGCTGAAATGATCTATTACTTAGTTTTGCCATGGAATTTATTTTTTCGTAGTGAGAAAGAAACTTTTTTACAAAAAAATAAAAAAGACGGAGTATATTTATTTATAAAAATAGGTATGAAATGGATAATTACTCGATTTGATTTTTATCTTTCATAAAAATTAATTATTTGTACTACCATTTTTTATATTATTATTAAACGGAATCAAATTAGCTAAACTTATCTTTTAATATGCCGGGTGGAAATGGTGTTTAAGAGTAGATTAGATCAGAGTATTTTTTTTGGGGGGGGGGGGGGGGGGGGGGGGGGGAGGATTTCTCAAAATGAAAATCGTACACTTTCATTTTTCAATTGTTTAGCTTAGGGCCTGACTTGGCTAAGCCTGGTGGTCCAGCTTGGGAAAAGCTGTATTGAAAGAAACCCGAGCCATGCTGTCGTGTAATATATCCAATTAGATTATCTAATCTCTCTCTTTGAATAACTAGACACAAATTAAAGAAATGGAAAGATCTATTAATGATTAAATACAAGATTTAGAACCAAGGGTTTGCCTAAACTGGATACCTCATAAATTAAGGGTGATGTTATTTCAGCTTTTTATATTAATCATTAATACCTCCTTTGTTATAAATATTTCTGAAAATAAATTTAGTATCACTACCACCCCCATTACATGAATCTACCATCGAAATGATATTATCCCCAACTTAAACACCTTTAGCTTTAGGCCACAGGTGTGGAGTTTTAACTTAAAAAGTTTCATTACTGTGGGTGACACTCCCCCACTTATATACGTATGTTGAATTCTACAATTTTTTCATGTGAGATTAATGGTTTGAACCAACCATTCTCACCAGTAAGAACATGCCTAACATTAAGTAGTAGAGTGCTAGAGTGTTCCAAATATGGCTCATTTAATGAGAGGTGAGTACACTCACACAGGGGCGGAGCCAAGAGTCGGCTAGGGCGAGCTTCAGCCCGTCCCAAAAATAAAAATAAAAATTATATGTATAATAGTATAGGGGTTTTTGTGCGAAAAATTAAAGTTTATTAAAGTAATAAATTAAAATTTTTAGAAAGTAAGTGTGGGTTGAAAATGTTTGCTGAAGATATTGATTTGGATTTTCTCATAAATGATTTTGATTCACGAAAGAATCGTAGAGTTCAACTTCATTAGTTTATATAATGTATTTTTTTTTTTGTGTTACATGTGGCTAGATATAGTAAAAAACACCTTTTGTCTATTTTAAATCTCTAATTATGATATGCTATTATATAAGTCTTTAGTATTTGCATTTTTTTTTTCATTCAAATAAGTACTTATTTTTTATTGTTTTTAAGTCAATATTTGATAAATACTTTAAAATAACCCGCCAAAATCTTTTTGGGAGCTGCCCCCCCCAAAACCCCACATATTTCTTTTTAGCCTAGCCCGACTTATGGAGAAATCCTGGTTACGCCATTGCACTCACATAAACTTAGTCTAAATAGAGAGAGTGTGTTGCTAAGCACTCGTGTAACATCGGGCAATGGAGGGGGTGATTGTGATAAATAAATAAATGTTAAAATACGTTTTTAATTAAACTCTGAAAGATGTGTTAGTGACAAATTTAAAGGTGTAAATGACAGTGTCCTAAATTAATGTAATGCCACCTAATTGTTTAACAACCCTGTAACTAAAATATTTCTATAAAGTGGGAGTGTTGAGATAATATTATTTATTCTTTATCAAAACTTATACGGATGGTGAGAAAAACTTAAATTCAATTCTAGACCTGGTCTTACTTCCTATTTCATTTATTAGACTTGAATTGAATTGGATTGAAAGAAAAAGAAAAAGAAAGACCCAATTTGGGAAACAACGAGTGGGAGTGTTGGTTCAGGGGAGGGTCCTACTACCATATCTCGCGAGAGAGACAGACAGAGAGAAATTAATAAGTGTTAGAAAAAGAGGGAAATTCAAATATTTAGAGCAATGGCATTGGCATTCTCATTAGAGAAATTTTCTGTTTGTAGTACTAGTAATAGTAAACTTCTTCTTCCTCTTTCTGCTATCTTCTATATTATTATTAAACGAAATCAAATTAGCTAAACTTACCTTTTGATAGGCCCAGTGAAAATGGTCTCTAAGAGTATATTAGATCAGCCTGTGGGGGTCTTTGTGCGAGCCTCAAAATGCAAATCGTACATTTTCATTTTCTCTTGTTTGGCTTTGGGCCTGACTTGGCTCAGCCTGGTTGTCCAGCTTTGGGAAAGTTCTATCGGAAGAAATGGTGACGTGTAATATAGCCAAATAGATTTTAGACTTAGCAGAAACGTATGTTACACGATAATATGATATGAATTGACACAAAATTATAAATTAGTAGATGGATTTTTAAAGAATTCTGATTGTTATTAGATTAACCAGTTTAACCAATTCTTGTTAGACCTGTTAATTATTAATTTTTTTTAATAAAACTAATGTTTATTAAATGAACAGATGATTTGTACTTATTTTAATATGTATAGATGTTTATCCCCACTTTTTAGTAATTTTAGTTATTTGCTCATTTTATTCTATTGGAAAAAAAAATAATTTTTTTTTAAAAAAAATTATCTCCTTAATGGCTACTATCGGATCGTGTTCGGGTGGTGGCAAAATTTACATAAATTTGTTACAACCTAACACGTTGACAGGTCTAATAAATTCTCTAATCTCTTTCTCTCAATAACCTAAAATTTAAACAAATTAAAGAAACGGAGAGATCTATTAATGATTAAATACAAGATTTGGAACCAAGGGTTTGGCTAGACTTGATACCTCATAAGTTAAGGGCGATATTATTTACAATTTTTAGATTTGTCACAAATATTTCATTTGTTATAAATATTTTCGAAGATAAATTTATTATCACTACCACTCCATAAGGCTCAACTAATGAGAGGCAAGTACAATCACATATATTTGGCTCATTTAGGGTGAGTTTGATGGTTAGAATACGCCTAACATTAAGTAGTAGAGTGTTGGAGTGTTCCAAATAAGGCTCGTTTAATGAGAGGTGGGTACGCTCACATAAATTCAGCCTAAATAGAGAGAGTGCGTTGATCGGCACTCGTGTAATATCAGAAAATGAAGAAGGTATTTGTGATAAATAAAAGAGTGTTAAAATATATTTTTAATTAAATTTTATAAGATGTGTTGGTGACAAATTTAAAAGTATAAATAATAGTGTCCTAAA
Organism: Lonicera japonica; assembly: GCA_021464415.1. Classification (NCBI taxonomy): domain Eukaryota; kingdom Viridiplantae; phylum Streptophyta; class Magnoliopsida; order Dipsacales; family Caprifoliaceae; genus Lonicera; species Lonicera japonica. Next base: position 74,983,283 of record CM038466.1, on the reverse strand, counting down.
TTAATGTCATGCCACCTAATTGTTGGGAACCTCGTAAATAAAATATTTTTATAAAGTGGGAGGGTTGAGATAACATTATTTATACTTTATCAAAACTTATACGGATGGTGATATAAACTTCAATTCAATTCTAGACGTGGTCCTACTTCTTACTTCATTTATTAGGCCTGAATTGAATTGGATTGAAAGAAAAAAGGGAAAATAGGTTGAGAGACCTTCTTTCATAATTTTATACAATAAAAGGACATCATACATTAGGTTAATAAATAAAGGATTTTTTAACATTATTATTTCATTATAAGGACAATTTTAGCTTTTAAGTTAGTTGTAAGTATTTAGCTTTTTATAAATTAGATTATTTAAAAATTTTAAAATGACTAAAGTACCCTTCCCTCTTTCAACTCAATATCCCGCGCAGAAACACGGCAAGCAACGAGTGAGCAGCGACAGAGCAGCGAGAGAGGCGATACGTATTTCGACTGGAAGAGTGGAATGCTATCATCTTAGATTGACGAAAAGGATCTTAGATCAACAGGATTAACAAAGGAAAGGAGAAGAAACTTCTTTATTTCCATGGATGTTGAAGCTCTTTCTAGGTATAGCTTCTTTCTTCTTTTTTTTTTTCATGTTTTTAGGTATGATTTTGCTTCGTTTTGGTTTGTTGTATCTTATATTTAGAGGATTTGATGAAATATTTGTTCAATCAATCCATGTATATTTAGATTATGAAGGATTTGATGAATGCTCTGTTTTTCCTACTCTTTTTCCTCCCAACTGCAGAAAGACTGCAAAACCGATTTTGCAGTTTTTTGGTTTTGATGATATATTTAGATTATAGAGAAAGCTATCACATTTTTTGCTTATATTTTTGCAAAATCAAATGGAAATATTACTTGATTTTGGTTTTTTTAGCTTATATTTAGAAGATTTGATTCAATAATGAGTGATTGTTCATGTTTTGAAAGGTACTTTTAGCATCATTTTGATCTATTTATGTATATGCTCTGTTTTTTGTTTTTCTTCTTTGTGCAGAAAAAACTGTAAAACTGATTTTGCAGTTTTTGTTTTTGATCTAAGTTTTTTTAAGTGCATTATTTCTGCATTTGATTCTTATATTGTAGGTTTTGGTTAGTTTAAATGTGTGATTTCATATGTGAATGAATGAACATACATGTTTGTTATGCAATGTATTGCTTCTAAGTTCTTATGTCTCATTTTTTAGGGATCTTGATAGAGGCATTATAGGTGTTGTTTATTACAATGGTTGTTCTTTTGGAATTCAATTGTTTCTCGGTATGAGTGTTGAAGAATTAAAACGTTTGGTTTGCGAGAGGTGGTCCGATATTAATCCCTTGTGTGTAGACCTATTTGTTACTCGTGATGACAAGGAGTTTGTTTTAGATGGGGATGATGAAATTCAATGCATGGTTTGTTTAGCAGTGGTGAAAAGAGTGGAAAATATAGATATTTTTGTTAGGCGGACGAAAGGTCCTAATTTTTTGATGTCTGATGATCAGTGTGCTAGTAGTTCTCCGGGTTCTATAAGTTGTGTTGATGAAATTGAAGCACACGAACCACGTAATTGTAGTGCTTGGGCTAATGCTATTATAGGTATTGGACAAAGATTTCCGGGAGGAGCCATTGAGTTTCGGACGAGTTTGCAGAAATTTTCCATTCACCATGGATTCAAATTTGAGTTCAAGAAAAATTGCAAAGACAGGATCACCGTTGTGTGCAGTAGAAGGGAGGAGCTTGGTTGTCAGTGGAGAATCCATGCATCCCAGAAGTTTAAACTTGCTAGGTTCTTTGAAATAAAGGAAATGGTGAAGGAGCATACATGTGGCGTTGGATTCAAAGATTTGAGGAAGCCGCCCATGACAAGTCAACTTGTTAAATCAGTAATTTTTGGTTTGGTTCGAGACAAGCCGCTAGTTAAACCTTCAGAGATTATAGATTACTTTAGGCGAGAATGCGGTGTTAGATTAAACTATTACTTTGCTTACACTGGGAGGGGGATTACGATCAAAGAGATTCATGGGGATGATTCTGCATCGTACAACCAGCTTGCGGGGTACACTGATAGTATAAAGCGAACAAATCCGGGAAGCTATGTTGTACTTGAGGTTGACGAAGAGAGTCACAAGTTTAAGAGAATATTCATATCATTTGAAGCTTGCATATATGGCTTTAACTTTTGTAGGCCGTTGTTATGTTTAGATGGCTGCCATTTGAAGGCGAAGTTTAAGGGTTGTATGTTGTCTGCCACTGCGACAAATGGAGATGGAGGTACGTTTGTGATTAGATTTTGTATTGTATGTTGTCTAGTTTATTAATTCAATTTTTAGTCTTTTTGCTTTGCAGGTAATCTAGTTAAGTATAGATCTATTCTAATTTAAATTTTTTTGATAGGAATTTTTCCACTTGCGATGGCCGTAGTGGATGCAGAAAATGTAGATAACTGGCAGTGGTTCTTGGAGCATTTGAAGGTTATTGTGGGACCTAATAGGGTGTTGACATTTATTTCAGATAGACATGTTGGATTGATCAATTCAGTTCCTAGGGTCTTTCCTAATGGTTTTCATGCTTATTGCTTATGGCATTTGAGGAATAATTTCAGTTTGTGTTTTCCATCGAAGTATAGAAAACGAAAATTAGCTTTGAGTTTGTTTACTAGTTGTGCATATGCTCGTTCACTTGACGAGTTTCAAAATGCGTACGATGACCTTAAAACTCTTGCGAAGAATGTTACGGAAGATTTCTTTAGGGGCGCACCACTTGATCATTGGGTTAATGCGTTTTTTCCGGGAAGAAGATATGGTGTTATGTGTTCTAATATGGCCGAGAGTTATAACTCGTGGATTGCAAATGAACGAAATCTTCCTATAACGACGATGCTAGATCAAATTCGTGTGAAAATAATGAAGCAAATGTCGGATAGACGTGAATTGTCGAGGAATTGGAAAACTCTCTTGTGTCCGGAGGTTGAAAAATGCTTGAAGGAGAAGGTTAATGAGAGTTCGACGTGGAGGGTTATCAAATCATCTGATTCCGTCTTCGAGGTTATAGAGCAAAAGTCTTATCGCGTAGATTTTTCTACATGGGAGTGTGGTTGTAATTCATGGCGGATTGATGGCTTCCCATGTTCGCATGCGGTTTTGTGTATTTTGGCTGATAGGAAGGTTGTTTATGACTATTGCGATCCTTTTTTCTTTACGTGTAACTTTCAGAGTTCTTATGCACATGCAATTTACCCGGTGCCAACTTCTGACCGTCCTACTAATGTCTCTGGTGCATCGGAAATTTTACCTCCTGATTGTAAAACTTAGCCCGGTCGTCCTAAAAAGAATCGAATTGAGAGCGCCGGCTCAAGCACAAAAAAGAAACGAAAGTGTGGAAGGTGTAACCGTTATGGATTTCACAATAAGAAGACGTGCACTGCATCGATTATTTAGATTTTACTATGGCATAGTATAATTGGATTTAGTGAATATTTAGAATTTTGAAATTCTTGGTATGATTGAGAATTTTTTTGGATTCCTTTAGTTTTGATTTTAAAAGAATGTAATTTTGATTTTGATATATGAATGGTGATGTTTTTCTATTTTTGTGGAATAAACAATATCAAGATGTTTGCTATTCTTTACAAGTTGTTTATTTGAATGCGAAAGACTTTGATTGTCTATGCTAAATTGCAATCGGATTTAGTGCAAAATGGTTTTTGCAGTCAATTATTTGGTAAACTGCACGCGCATTTAGTGCAAAATCGTTTTTGCAGTGAAATATTTCAGTGCAAAAACGATTTTGCACTAAATGCGAGTGCAATCTTTAGAAACATTTCACTGCAAAATCGATTTTGCACTAAATTGGGTATGGTTAGGAATGCAATTGGTAACCAGCATTCAGTAATTAGATTAGGTATGGCTATTATTGAAAAAAAATTGCTTTCTATCCTTTTAATACAGTATGCTAGAAACATAGCATACAACTCAATTTTGGAAAGAAATGGGCAATGGCATTTAAAAGTTTATCTAGGTATGTTTAAAACCACTTTTACTTTTATAATTTTCTTACTCTCATTTTTACTTTAAGGCTCCGTTTGATAGTAATATGAAAAATTCAATCCAGCAAATGGGGTATAAAAATGAAAAGGTGTAACCAAGGAGCAGCACACATTTTTTAAGCTTTTAGTGTTGTAGCATATGAAATGATTTTAGCAGTTGGCTTAACAATTGCGTGAGTTTAAACCCTCATTCAATTTTGTGGGAGAGATGCATGATAGATTAGATATATCAAATATGAAGCCTCAACAGGGTTCAGAAATAACAGGAAGATCCCATATTCATTAATCGAAAAAGGCAATTTTTTTTCAAACATTCTATATCAAAATATTCATCACCATGTTATATATTGTTAACACTATTACATAAGAACGTAGCGAAATATATAACAAAACCCTTTTAAGCAAAAATGAAGGGTAACATCTATTTCTCCTACTCTATATAGACATGCTCATTGATCAAAAAACTATTTCTCCTATTCTGTAAAGACATGCTCATTTTTCTTAATGAATTGAATTACATCATCGACAGCTTCTTGATTACTGGATTCTAGTTTCCAAGAATGCGGTTCATCAGTCAATATAAGCCACGTGATAATTGCACGCTTTGCTTGCATTAGTGCGCCATTACAGAATTTGGGTATTGTTTCCCCACGAATAAGTTTCTCGCAAAAGTCGCACACGTACAAGGCACAATCCACACTGTAAAATGAATAAGAAAGGTGATCAAAGAAAAGACCAGAGGAGATACTCTAAACTAAGTGCACCTACTTGTAATGAATGAGAAATGGTAATACAATGAAGAAAACAAATATTGGCAGTGTCCATTTATACCCAAAATGGTAGGTTAGAAATGGAATAAAAACAAGTGAATATTTAAGAGCATGAATGTGTGAACCAACTGCACATTATACCTAAAACTTCTTATAAATTCTAAAAGATGGAAAGAGGCATCAATCAAAAGGAGAAGTAAAGACAAAAGCAAGAAATGTCTTGCGCACCTGTATGTACGTAATTAAACAGGCACGTAAATATGAATTAAAAATAAATATATGTACAGAGTAGAGCACGTGGTCACATGCCCTTAGTTATTATACCATCAAACCAACAAGGAAAGAACCCACCATCCTCGAACTTTCCAAAATTTGGTAAAAAAATTCAAACGAAACCAAATTATTTCTTTTACCAATACCTCCATACGCGTTCAGTTCTTTCTGCCAAAAAGTAGACGCGTTTGCTATACTTTTCTGATTTCTACGTATATTTTTCTCACTTCCTGTGATTCAAACATCTGCAATTTGTTCCTTCCCCAACAAATTGAGTTATACAGAAGAAGAATTTTATGGGTCTGTAATAAAATTGCAGTACATTGAAGCACCAGAGTACATAAATGGAATTCAATGCCCTGTTTTGTCCACAGATGGTTCTCCATCAGTGGCACACTGCAATTTACTATAAAGAAAACTATTTGCTAGCTTAGCTAATGCCTAATGGTGTAAAAGGGGTCAGGAAAGCACGCCGACCACGCAATATCAATACACCAAGAAAATGCGTAGTCAACATGTACCCTTGTCTTTCTGAATCGGGTAGTTCAATGGTCTGCCACTCTGTACACAATTTATGGTCGGAACTGTAGGGGCGCTTAACTCTCATGCATGGAGGAAGCAATGTTTGAAGGTTGTACAAATCTTACCTTTCTCCTTGTTGTGGACATTCTTCAATAATTAGTTCCATCGATTCTTCCATATGTGGTTGGTCCCGCATATAGAGCCTTATGTTCATTGCATATGTCACAGCATCCTTCTACAAAAAGGAAATGATATGTAGTTTTAATATCATTGTTGTTGAAAGTAATATTAATGAATATTTTAGAGTTACCATCTTTTTCGCATCGTCAATGTAGTGATTATCAAACTTTCTTTTGATGCCCTTTGGATGCAAACTGTTGTAATGTGACCATTTTCTTTTCTTCAAATCCAAGACAAGCAATGTCCAGTGGAAGCCTTTCTTATCTTTGCTATTTCTTCCACTGTTCATTGGGAACAATAGTAGCTCTATATCATCGGGCATGCTTAGTATAATATCATCTAAGCATCTTTTTTGGTTCTTCTCATTATTGTGTTTGACAAAAGTCTGTGCATCAAAGAAACATTTATGTAGCAGTTGATATGTGACATGTAATGCACTAAAAATAAATTATGAAATAACATATTACCCAAGCTAAAGAAGAAAATAATATGCTTTTGATGTGATTCGGCGATGGGTTCCTTTTTAAGTATAAAGCATACCAATCTATTATCTGCATTTAAAGAAACATTTTATTTAGAGTATGTCATTAGTTTGATATCATTTTGCACATATACATGAAAACCTAAAATACAATTTTGGTATACATATTACCTGCGCATCCACAAAGAGGTTACACATCAGATCTTCTAGCAATGACCCTGTTATATGAATGTTTGAATTCTGATCATGCCAAGCAACAACGCTATTCAAAGAAAACACAAATCAGTCAATAACTGGATTATTCATTTGTATTTGTAAGTTGGGAAGAAATAGTATTCATTCCAAAAGAAATATCCTAGAAATTGTGTGCCAAATGCATTTTTAACTACACAAACACATGATAAACCAAGTTTTCTTGTGATTAATTACACATATTAAATGTTGTCATTTGGTTTGCTAATCCCTTAGAAGAAAGAAAATGATAGAATTTCACACAGAAAAAAACAGAGAAACGAAAAAAGAAAAGAAAAGAAAAGGAGTAATAGACGTGTCAGTTTACTAGTTGTTCTCACCACTAGTACACTGGCTGTGCCTAAAATTGGGAACTTCTTTCTTAATTTGAAACGTTTTAAAAATGAGCGATATATTTTAATTCCATTGCTTTTGAAGATAAAAATAAGAAAAGAAAAGAAAAGAGAAGGAAGAAGCATATCCATTAATATAAATGCGAAGAAGATGATGATAATATATAGGAGTACCAACTAATGAATTCCGCAGCCCATTAGCGTACATGAAATGCATTTCTTTGTATTGTAGAATTAACAAACCTCCCACAAAAACATCATATCATAGCTTAAGACCAAGTACGCACCTTAAATACCAACAAAAACATCAAAGCTTGCTTTTAAAAAAAATAAAAAATAAAAGAAAAAGTTCATATTCACTACAACTCCAGTTTTTGTTTTAATGAAAAAATTTTAGTTGTAAACATTGTAACGATGATGTTGACAACAGTAGGGTAGTAATTATATATGTAACCCTTGCATGCAAGGAATATTTCCAATCTTTGCCTCCCAAATCTAACAAGAAACATAAATCTGCCATATCATGCATCATTACAACACTTGTATCACACCTCTCTTTCTCCTCGCTGGTTCAATAGCATGACACTCCCTAGACGCCGACAAAAACGACCGAAAAAATCTCCGTCCCCACCACCCTTTCTTCTCCTCCTCACCACCACCACCACCTCCTTTCACTCTCACCTCCCCTACCCCACTCAAAACAAGAGAGAGAGCAAATGTAAGTTACGGAAACACATGATAAACAAAGAAGTTGTATAATTCACAATGAAAAGTACATTGGAACTTAAATTTGACAGTTAAGTCAGTTCAACTCAACGGAAATTACGTTCTGTTGAGAAGATATTCTGTATTTTTCTCAGCAACCAATCAGGACAGAATAGTATTAACAATAACAAAGTTCAATCCCAGAAAAAGCAAAGTTTACAATGGACACAGAGTATTTACCTAGCTTACTACCATGAAAACCTCTTCCCCATTGACATTCACTTCAACATCGCAAGACAAGAGACATCAATCACCCAAATAAAGAAAAAACCACCTAAAATTAAGATTCCCTTTCAAATTTTTACTCATAAAACCTAATAAATTAACAACCCAAGAAATATAGAGATGTGAGGAACCAGACCCATATTCTTGGTTAAGCAGTAAGACAAACAGGTAGATGTCACCTTGGTTTTTAGAAAAAATGGTGAGTCAATTATGGAGAAAATATGTGGTTCTTAACTAAGAAGAAAGAGACAAGAGTGTGTCTGTAGGAACATGGTATATAAGGACAGAGAACACACAATAACATATGCATAGATAATATAAAAGAGTAGGATAGGATAGTACATGAAGATACTAAACAAATACAGATTATCAGAGGGATAAAGAAAAACAGAGTAGTTGTGTGCCCACTAATCACTATCTCAAATCTAATTCATGTCTTGCTAAAAACCAGCTTAACAGAAAACTTTCAAAAAAAAGGACCAAAAAAAATAGATAGAACTCGTAAAAACTCATCAAACTAAAACTGGAAATTGTATCTGTGTATCTATCTCTCTGGATATTTATATATATATATTTCCCTTGTTAGGAACTTTTATTCATGTTTAATGCATCTCTTATTTATAAATGTTGTCTTGTAAGAAAAAAAATGAAAAAACAGAAAATAGATAGCAAAAAGTCTATTTACATAGGAAAGGGAGATGTTACTTACTGTCTATTTGTATTAGTGAAGAAGCATTCAACCACCTTTTGTTGATCGGGTTCTAGATATTGCATTATATCCCTCATTGTCTTCAGGCTTCGATATTGGCTTTTTTTTGGTGTTTCAGTTTGGTACTCATAATCGTCCGCATCGATTGCCTCTGTTGTTGACTGCGTGTTATCAACTAACAATTTAAAACTTGGAGCATCATGTTCCTTTGTAGAGTTCTTTTTTCCCCTTTTTGTCTTTTTTTGCTCCTCTTTGTTGCATTTCTGTTCTTGTACATGCTTTTCCACTATTTTGAGCTCAGTGGTTTCATCATTCTTCTCATTTTCCTCTTTCCTTTGGTTGTCTCTTAGGTAGTACACAAACATGTCATCATCCTTTTGTTTTCTTTTTCTTGTCTTCAATCTTAACACAAAGGATTTGACAAATTGTTCTTTTGGTTTTTCTTCTTTTTCCTTTTCTTCTTCATGTTTCTCTGGAGTTTTGAAGCTAACGTCATCGTTCAAGGTCATGCATTCAAACTCAACATAGTCTTCAGGGCCGTCTTTCTCTTCTAAAGGGCTGCTGCTATCAACTACTTTTGCTTCACATTGGAGCTCCTCACTCCGTGGCTTCAGGTGCTTTAGCTTTCCACTTTGTTTTACTTCAAGAATTGTTTCCAACTCAACTATCCGTTGTCTAAGGAGATTGTTCTCCTTATTCAACCTTTCAATCTCTTCATTAAAAATCTTTTCCTTTTCTTCTTTTGAAATGTCCAAAGACTTGGACTTTTTGTTATCAGGTATATCATCCACCCCATCCTCTATTTCAGCATGGAAGAACCTTTTTTCAGCTTCAGAAATATTCTGGATTTCTTCGTATATCTGCAATGTGAAATAAAGTTTTAATCATTGAATAAGCATAATGATATTATTTTTTGAAATATACTATAAGCAAAGGGAACAAAAAAACTTAGCAATAAAAGTAAATAAAATAAAGACATAACTGAAAATCAAGATAAAGAATGAAAGCTCATTATTGGACGCTGATTTAGTGCAAATTTGTTTTTGCAGTAAATTATTTCTGAAAATTGCATGAGGCTTTAGTGCAAAATTGTTTTTGCACTAAATTTTTTATTGTAATTCCATGCGGATTTAGTGCAAAAAATGTTTTTGCACTTGATTATATTGTAAAAAATGCACGCGGATTTAGTGCAAAATCAGTTTTGCACTGAAACCTGATGCACCATTTAGTTTCTCCCAACTTTGACTACAAATAATAATATGCTAGACTTGATTTAGGATTTGTTTTCTCTTTCCTAGTCTTTGTATTGATGAAGATAGTGTATTGATTGATGAATTACTAAAATGAATGATTTTGAACAGGTAATAATAGCGAAGAAACTGGCAGAGCTAAGCGAGAAAGGAGTGACGACAATAATAGAAGATGAGCCACATTTCCACTGGTGGTGTTGCCAGCTTATAGCTTCTTGCCCTTGATGATGCTTGAGTGTGGCTGCCTAGGTTGACCACCTTTGATTTGGTGATTCCATCAGGTTTTTTTTTTCTTTCTAGAGGTTAAAATTCTGGTTTTTGAACCAAAGCGAGAGAGTTGAACTTGGTAGTAGGCGTTTTAGTTCAAACTTGAATAAGTGTTGGTCCTGTCTCTACGGGCACCAACTTAAAAATCATTTGACATGGAGAAAAAAAACCTTTAAAACTAACCCTTAAAATGTAAATGCTTTCTTTTCTTTTTCTTTTTTAATTTTTTTTTTGTTTTAGGCGATCGCCTTGGTTGCTAATACCCACATTCAAGAGGCACAATTATTTAGTGCAAAATTGTTTTTGCACTGAATTATTTATTGTAATTCCATGCGGATTTAGTGCAAAAATGTTTTTGCACTTGATTATATTCTAAAAAATGCACGCGGATTTAGTGCAAAAACAGTTTTGCACTAAAGCCTGATGCAATTTTTCACTTGTTTTTTACTGCAAAATCACTTATGTAAAGGTAGGCTATTCTAAAAAAACAGGTCATAATATAAATTTATGTGAGTACCTCTACATTGTCCAAATCCGACAATGTCAAGTTCTGCATTTCTTGTCTTAGAGAGAAAATGTTCCAGCGCAGAAACCTTGGCGTTTCTTCCTTCATTTGTTGAATTGGCTGTACAATGCTTGTGTGCTCGCATAGCCAATACTGTAATTTAATAACATTATTAGTTCTACCGTTTAAAATTATATAATAAAAGAAAGAATGGATTTATTCTACAATTATAAATAAATATATTTACAAATATTGTAAAGAACGTACTAGCAATTGAATGACACACCCAGGTGTCCTGATTGGATCGTCGTGGTGTTTCTTTATGCTTTTCATCAGGTTTTCGTGTATCACCGTTGCCCAAGCTATTTTGTTAATGTTTTTGAACTTTTCCATATAGGGCAAGAATGACCACCCAATTGCTCCAAGTGAATTTGGGAAGAACAACGTGACCACCATATATAGGATGATCAAACGTGCAAAATCCTCATGATCTTGCGGGCCTTTTCCTTTGACTGTTCTAGCTAAAGCTTCGCATATGGCAGCTTTGTTGAGCTTTGTTTTTCCGTTAAACTGCCTTTCCCTAAATTCTGATTCTATTTTCTCCATTTTTACTCCTGGTTGCACAAGAATCATTTTTCCATGTGTCGGCAACCCAAAGGTGACTGCAATATCCTCCGCTGTTAGCTTTAGCATCTTCCCCCCAATATTAAATGCATCTTCTTTGTCCGAAAACGTTGCGATAACCCTTTCCACTGCTCTAGTTATCATTCTGATTGAATTTACGTTCACTTTGTTGTCGTACAACACTTTGAACATTCTTCCAAATGGTGTCCTCATAATAGCTTCGATGTGAGATGGGGGCATTTGATCTCGAAATGTATCAATCAAATTCATGATTGATTGAAAGTTGCACCTTACGACGGTTGGCCCTTCATCTTCATTTCTGTTCGGTTTGTATTTTTCTTGATTTTTTAGAAACAGAAACTCGCCCCACTGATTTTTTCTTCAATTCACCCTTTTTTCCTTTAGTTTGCTCTTTTGGAGTACCTTTCTTTGTAATTTCTGTTCTAGGGGAAGTTGAACCCTTTGTTTTTCTTGCCTTACGAGACAGTTCTTCAGGTGAACGTTGGGAACTTGTCGGCTTTCTTTTTCTTGCCGATTCAGCATTCTCCTTAGTCTACAAGAAAAATATACTACTGTTAGGCTGTATAACGTGTTTTAATAATATGTATACGATTGCATAATCAAAGAAACAAATTAAACAAATATTATGTCCTTTCGCTGGAAAAAAATAAAATATCTAACAGTCACAATAATATTCAAATTTAAATTCAAATCTAAATAATTGCTTAAATATTACAAGAAAGCTTTTATTCAAATCCCAAAGCCTTTGTAGACTTTGAGGCCTTGATTGGATAAATGTCCCATCACCACTGTAAAATATCTAATACTCAAATTATTAATCAAATCCAATTTAATTGCTTAAACTTTCCCTATTATGTGAAACAATATATATCATTCCACGAAAGAGAAGAAGAGAAAAACATAAGAGAAATGATTAAAATCATGTTTACTGCAGAAAAAAAGGTCCAGTCCTATTATTTACAATGCCACAATTCAAAGGCAATATATATGTTCTGCATACATACAATGAAATTTAAAGAGAAAAGGGGGGCAAAATCATGTTTACTGCAAGAAAAAAAAAGGTCATATTATTTACAATGCCCACAATTCAAAGGCAATATATATGATATGGGTAGTGGATCCGCGATGGAAATTAAGCTAAACTTTGTGTAATCTACTGAGTGAGTTCTACCTCAGTGACAGGAATTTGAACTTTAGTTTGGTCTAGCACGTGCATTGTATTTTTTTATCCCTGCCAAGTTCCATGGACATATATAACCAGTGTTTCTAAGAATATCTACTAGGCCCCCTTAGTACTAAAATACACAGAAATTCTTATGTGAAACTAAAAGTTGTATTGTGTTTTGAATTGAACAGATTTACCCACCAATTAATGTGCTACCATCCTTGTCTCGTTTGATGAAGGTAAGTAAAAGGCTCTTTTTAGATTATGATACCTGCACTTGATGCTGGCTTTATTTAAGAGATGATTTAAGGGTTATCGAAATGGAATCATTTATTATGTTGCAGAGTGCTATTGGCGAGGGGATGACTTGCAGGGATCATTCTGATGTTTCCAACCAGGTCTGAATTATTAGCTACTGACATCCCAAATTAACATTCCAGTTTCCTTTCTTGGAAAATAATAAGTAAACCAAATCCCACAATAGTAAATTGGTTGTGTTCTTGATCCAAGATCTAGGCAAAAATAAAAACTTCAAAATGCAGTCCATAAGATCTCCAAATCCAAAAAAAAAACATTAAAGGCGACAACAAAATAACATAGTAAAGTAAAAAGAGTTGTATTGGAAAGCTGATATACTATAAATAAGTCGTGACACATCATAGATATTAGCAGATATTCATACAACAAATTCTAAGTAGTACACATTTGTATTTTTAAGAGAAATAGTGTATTAAGTGATTCCTACTTTTGCACTAAATTTGTATTCACCGGTAGAAGGTTGTATGTACATAGAAGGAAACAACCAAGTAATATTACATATATGAGCAAAATGTATACTTACTTTGTTTACTTTTTTTGTTGTTGAGCTTGTTTGTCTTGTATTTCTGCCATGTGTCGGTGTAGATTTTGGAGATGCCATTTTCCCTTTGATCTCTACAAAATTGATGTTAATCTTCATTATCACCCGGATCTCTAGTAAGATTTCAGGATAGATTAATAAATAAATGAATTCAATCACACAGATGAGTAAAAGCTTAGACCAGTGAACACGCAACCTACTTTTTAGCGCCTAACGAATTTAGTGCAAATCTACTTTTTGCACAAAAACAGATTCATTAGGTTCCTATGTAATTGGGTGCAAATTAGTTTCGAACCCAAACATTTTCATTACGTGGGTAACTAATTAGCTGCAAATCGTCCTTTAACTACTCCTCATAATTTCATTTTGCCTTTAATGCATGCATGAATGGAAGAATTCTATATGCTAATATTATTATTTCGAATTTACAAGCAAGCTAGCCAAGCACCCCATCAGAAATTATTACAGATAATCAATCACAACCATAAATAAGGTGCGGCTCAAACAAACAATGACCACCTTGTGGTAAAATTTATAAACTAATAATCTCTGCATCAAAGTTCGTGTTATTGCAAACTCTTTGAAACTCTAGAGTTTTATCTTTTACATAAATATAAAAATTATGAAATGCAAATGAAATGTTATTATTCTCTCACAAGTAAAAAAGAACGAAAATCACAAGTAAAAGAATGAAGTGGAAATTCTAATGAAATGCAGTCATTTGTTCTCAATAGAATAATAAAGTCTTTCCTTATCCTAAACCACCATCCAACCAAATGGCCCTTGTATAATAGAATAGTAAAGAATGAAGTGGACATCACATTTTTTTTGTCCCCTGTCTTTTTGGCAGTCGAGCAAGTGGGAAAAAAAATTAAATAAATAATTTTGTAAAGGCACATTTTGTTTTCTTCAGAAAGTGGGGGGGCCTTCAACAGCTATAATGTTTTTTGTGAAGGTGTGAAAAAAAAATGAATTTTGCAATGTGGGGACCTCAGTATTATATCAACAAACTTTTTCACAAGTATCAAAGAGAATAAAAGTCAATTTCAATAAGTACATAAAGAAAATGTATCAATTGTTCAATATAATATTTTATAGTATATGCTGTGATCCACTCCTGTATTTCATAGGCATCTAAGGATTCTAATTTCCTCTTTTCTCTTTCAAGAAAACAATCCAGGTAAGACAAACTTACTGTATATATATGTAATAAATCCATTTGTTCCTGTTGACACAATTAAATAGAATATAAAGGTAGGTATTACATTTTGATAATGACATTGGCTGACCATTTATTATAGTTTTTAATATCTGTCATTTTCTATAACTTCAAATAACTTTTATTCCTTTATTCCATTTGTCTTATTAAGCCTTGTCAATGGAGTAATGGTTTCCAACTAACAAATCTATATTTTAAAAGGTTTACTGTCATTGAAATTTTGCAGTTGCTATTTATTGAAAAAAATTCTCATAGATCACTACAGTAACTCATATAAAGTTATCAACTAATGGATTTACAGTTATGTGAGAACATATATTGATGAATGCATATCTACTGCAAAATCGTTTTTGCAGAAAATCGAGTGAATGCATATCTAGTGCGAAATCGTTTTTGCACAAAATCGATTGATACATATACATTACTATACATAGTAGATTGAATAATACCTGATGATTGATGATGTTGAAGAGTGAGAAAGTAATGGAAGAAGAAAAAAAGTTGAGAGGGTAAGGTTCTAGGGTTTTTTCAATCACTTCTCGAATGGAGATCGAGTGATGGAGTAAGGGAATGAGAGAGAAGAATAAGATCGAGTGATGAAGTAATGCGATGAAAGAGGAAACTCAGATCGAGTAATGGAGATCTTTGTTGTTGAGGGAGATTAAGCTACAGTACCGCGTGGGTAGAACTAGGAGCGTAGATCGTGTGAGAGGAATGGGGTTTGATGGCACAAGTTGTAATTAATTAAAAAAGAAAGGGTTTTGTCTTAACTTTGGTAATACACGTGTCGATTTTATATGGACTGTCCTTAATTTATAATGATAATATACAGTGTCCTTTTTTTACTTTTAATTTTGTAACATGCCCTTTAAACTTAATGCCTCAAGAAAAAAAGAAAGAAAAACCCAATTTGGGAAACGACGAGTGGGAGTGTTGGTTCAAGGCAGGGTCCTACTACCATATCTCGTGAGAGAGACAGACAGAGAGAAATTAGAAATTAATAAGTGTTAGAAAAAGAGGGAAATTCGAAGATTTAGAGTAATGGCATTGGCATTCTCATTAGAGAAATTTTCTGTTTGTAGTACCAGTAATGTAAACTTCTTCTTCCTCTTTCTGCTGGCTATGTCTGTTAAGTCTGTGTATCGTATCTTCATTAACAACGACAACAACAAATCCAAATCTCTACTTCTTCTTCTTCTTGCCTCTTTAACTACTTCAACTTCTTCTTCTTTCAATCTTCTCATTCTTTCTTCCATTTCACTCGTTTCAATCTCATTCCATCACACCAAACTCTGCATTTCAAGGTAAACCCACTTACTTCACAATAATATATATATTTGGTTTCTCTGTCTATATATGCATGTGCGTATACATATACATATTTATATATATATATATTTGAAGGGTTGTTGAGAGATCTGATGTAGAAATCATAGGCGTACGTAGATTTAACTGGGCGGGGCAACCACCCTTAGAAACTTCCCATCTCTCTGTATCTCATCGAGCCTCATTCTCCATTTCATTGGCATGTGTGTATACACACACACATATATTTATATATATCAGTACTCAACTCTTCTTCTAACAATTCTTGCATGTCTTTCCTTTTCAGTATGAAAAGATCAAGGAGCGCATTTGATCTCGGAGATTCTTATATTCCCAAGCGATTCAAGGTTTTAACCAATCCCGGGCTTTCAGTTTCTTATATGTTATATAATTGGCAAGCGATAGTCTTACGAATCTATATGTGTATTTGTACTGAATTGATGTATTTGTTCTCTTTGGTTTGTTTTTGGTGGGCTGCTGATGGTTCACTTTTATATTAGTATTGAGGGGCTTAGCTTATGTATTTGGTCGTGATTTTTAGACATTTAATAGTATTCCATAAATATTCGTTCCAATTCTATGAGGAGACCTAGTTTATATATATATTCTTGCGGCTTTCAATTCCAAAAACTAGAATCAAGTTTGATGAAATTTTATGTTTAAAAGACACAAAAATAAAAACCTTTCCATTTTCCTTTTATCAATTCCCCATTATGTTGACAACTTGTGAAGCTTTTTTGTATGTACTTTGTCAATACTGTCTCCAATATTGCGAGCTTATGAGCCTCTTTTATACAGAGAGCCATAGTTGACGACGATGATATAATAGAAGCAGCTAGAGTTAACTCATCCGCACAAACTATGGGTTAATTGCACTTTGCCCTATCGACTACCAAAATTAGCAATTAATGCTACCAACTATTCAATTTGTTGCACTTAACCCGTTTTAATTGACAGGGTTAAAATTTTAAACAATTTGGACGCACTTGGCTGGCTGATGCGCTAACGCGCGTGCCTGCCGCGCTAACGCACTTGGCTGGCTGATGCGCTAACGCGGGTACCTGCCGCGCTAACGCACTTGGCTGCCCGCTGCGCTAACGCACATGGCCGCTGCCAACGCACTTGGCTGCCCGCTGCCAACGCACATGCTTGCCGCGCTAACGCACTTGGCTGTTGCGTTAGCGCGATGCGATACGCAGTTGGCATGCGAACTGCCCGAAATCACATTGCGTTAGCATCTGCAGGGACCATCGCAATGCTTTGTTTTAATTAAACAGGCGGATTCCCCTTGTCCGTACCAGTTCTGAGTCGACTGTTCGACGCCCGGGGAAGGCCCCTGAAGGAGCCGTTCCCAGTCCGTCCCCCGGCCGGCACGCGGCGACCCGCTCTCGCCGCGGGAGCAGCTCGAGCAGTCCACCGACAGCCGACGGGTTCGGGATTGGGACCCTCGTGCCCAGCCCTCAGAGCCAATCCTTTTCCCGAGGTTACGGATCCATTTTGCCGACTTCCCTGGGGCTCAAATATAATTTTAGGTAAATTAAGACAATAAATATAATTTTTAATTTTTGTCACCATTCTTGACATCATCTCCATTCACCTCTTCAAGATTTTTAGTAAAATTTTAGTAATATATTTAGAGCAAATCCATAATTTACCTAATTTTAGTAAAATTTTTAGATTAGTTATATATACACTAAGTTGTAATAAGTGCCAAAAGCAAGATCAACTATTATAAAAATATTTTAAATTTTAATCACACAACTTTTTTTTTTTTTTTTATCACTTATACATTTTTAACATTCTAACACCATTGCCCCTTCTTAGATAGATGGATATAAAAATTAAGGCCCCTAAAATGTTCAGGAAGTTAGGGGGTCTAGGCGGTCACCTCGCTGAACTATACTTCAAGTGGGTCTTGTACGTTATGCATAATGACATATATATCCAAATGATTTCAAGTTTTCAACCACTTACAAGTAGGTTCATCCACAATATTTTTTATATTTTGTTGTGTATCCTACATTATTCGTATAAATGTAGCCTTTTGCTCGGACGAAACGTGTGTGTAGATAATTTTTCTTCAATGATGATAACAATTTGAATTGACTCAATGATAAGGAGCTCTAGCAATTGAACTTAGCAAGAACTCGATTCTTCTCATTTATGCATTCTTGAAAAATTTTGAGAATTTTTTTTAACAAGGTTAATCAGAAAGCAAAAAACAATATATAGTTCAACACTAAAAATTAGTCATTATGCGGAGGCGCAAGTTACAAAAACAATTTTTAAGAAAAATACAATTTTCGAGAATTTTGTAATTTGTGTGCTTTTGGCCATCACTTTTTAATAATAATATATTTAGTTTATGAAGGCTCGATTCAATATAATTAAAAGAATGTTTGCTTCAAGAAGCCATTTTTTAAGAAAAAGTTATGCATTATGTATTTCTACTAGTGACGTGTATGTGGACATGCTGGACCATCAAAAATCCAATCGGAAGAAAACTTGATTTCTAATAGTGACAGCAATAGAGCCCAAATGACTTGAGTTTGAGCTAGTTTCGTCAGAAATGGGCCAATTCGAAGAAATCATTGCTAAAACCATGAGTTACGTCATTTTTCGGCCATTCGGAGTTGTTTAGATCTCAAAAAGGGCAATTTTGTCATTCTTGGAAATACTTGTTTTGGTAATAAATTGAGTTAGGAAATTATGAATTGACTCACTTCAATTATGGAATGATCTAGATATTTAGAACTATTAGGATCCTTCACTAGGTCTTTTTTTCTATTTTTGGTAATTTTCGTGTTTTTCTTATTTTAGTCGAATTTCCATCCATATAAATAGGAATTATCGTGTTAGTAGAATATTCATTTAATTATTAATATATTTATCGATTTTAGGATTTGATCTCTTGTTCTCAGTGATATTGTTCGTTAATTTTAGGATTACAACGTTGGTTGTTGCCTTTTCACAATCTTCGTTGCGTTAATAAGCAAACTCATATTCAATTCCCCCGATTAAAACCAAACCCTAATCAGCATTTGCAATCACTAGAAGACTTATAACAAGAAAAGCTTTAATTAACCAAACTCACCATTATACCTTATTTCCTCAAGCTTATCTTGAACTTTCTTCTTATTTTTCTTTCATCGTTGCATTTTCTTTTCAATAATTTTATTATTATTGTTACTTGAAATAAATTGATAATTTCATATGGACGTGAAGCCATAGTTCAATTTTGTTTTGAACAGTGGACCTAATGACTACATTTCACTTGTTTTTGTGTTATACAAGTATTATATGGACTGATATTTAAAAATATTAAAATAATGACCGCCTAGTGCCTAGGCCCCGTTTAAGTGCTCTATAATCGTCTTAGGTTTGCCTGGAGCCTTTTAGAGTATTGAAATTGTTTGAGATACAATTTCATTTAAGGCGACCACTTTTCTAAAACATGGGAAGAATCGCTATTAAGAAAAATATTTTTTAAAGAAATCTTTGAATACATCTACATAATTTTGCCTCTCATAACATAATTAAAGAACTTTCAACTAACTCTATTTGTGCTCCTTCTTTTCATACAAGTTCAGTTAAAAAATAAAATATAGTGGTTAAACTTATTTGAAGCAGTAATTCCTCAGTTAGAAAATAAATATTTTTTTGCTCTAAAGTTATAATCATATAATAAAATTATCTGGTTAATGATAAGTTTATTTTAGAACTAAAAATGTTAAAATTAAGAGTGTTTGATCAATACATTTGATATTGTAGTTTGTATTTAATTAATGGGTCATTTGGGTTTTAAGGTCCATAATTTTGTCATTCTTAAGTTAGAGGTCTACGGTCTTCATTTTTTGGGTTTTGGGATCCAAAATGAATGATTCTATTAGTCCATAGACAAAAAACGTTAGTCAACATTAAATTTGAGTTAAAATTCTTAAAATGCCCATAATTCCTTCGTATTCTTCATTTGCTTGGCCAAAAGAGAAAAAAAAAAACAGAGCCTTTGTCTTCTTCTTCTTCATCAATAAAAAGCATCAAAATTAATTTCAAAAAATGCAATTACAAAACACAATCTGTATCTCAAAACCACCCTTAATATCCCAGGGCCGCTTACTAGTTCGTTGTGTACAAAGCCTTTATCATTCTATTTTACAAGCCATATGATTCATTATTCTGCATATCTCAAAATCCCCACAAGGGGTAAAAAATTAAAAACATCAATGCTTCTTCACAGATATTCAGCCAATTTGTAATTTTCCTAGCACAAAATTTCAACAAAACCGAAAGTTAAAAACAAAAAAAATACACGTACATAACAATATATCTATACCGATAGGTGACAAAACCACTATCCACGGCGGCTGCGGCGGTGGCGGTACTAACATTATTAGCCAATCAATGAATCAACATACTCTCCGCAAACTGATCGAAAAACCCATATTCGTCAACTGGACCGGCTATATTCTCCAAACCCACAAAGAAATCATCGCTTAAGGCCATATCGGAGACCCCAAAATCGTCATCATCTTTCTCTGTCGTCGGCTAAATGGTAGCCACCGATGATACTGGAGATGAGCAAGTGGGTTTGTTTTGGTCACCAGAGGTGGAGGCAGGTACTTTTTTTTAGCAAATGGAAAAAAATGAAGGTGATGAATGTGGTTTGTCTGTTTTTTTTTTCTTCTTTGGCCAAGCAAATGAAAAAGATGAACGAATTAGGGGCATTTTAGGAATTTTAGTGTTAGACTAACGCTTTTTGTCCATAGACTAACAGAATCATCTATTTTGGACCCTAAAATCCAAGAAATGAAAGCTAAAAACCTCTAACTCAGGAATAACAAAACTATGAACCCCAAATGACCCTTAATGAATTTTCAGCTAAAATTAAAAGAGAATATCTGAGTATGTATATATGAAAAGTGAGGTGATAAATAAGATGTGGCAAGTAAGAAGACGCCTTTATATATTGAGCCCAGGAGAGAATATTCGGAGTCCTCTCTTCTTAGGAAGGCAAGAGCCCAATTAATGGATTTTGTTAAAAAAAGATAACACACAAATATATTTAAATCTTCATGTTTTTTAATTAAGAAAATATATATGAACACACGCAACTGTTTCCTTTTTAAAGACCTCTTTAAAAATTTCTCCCGTATAAGTCCACTAGAAGCTCATTTGGAATTCAGTTTTATATAACTAAATTAATGTGAGTGGCACACTGTCCAAAATCATACGCTGACAAGGGGGGCTCAACTGAATGAAGAAGAGGATAACTAACATAAAATTTTCCTCATGATATATTTCTTTAATTTTTTGGTCTGACTTGTAATTATGCGATTTTTTCTCTTTTATGTATATTTTTTTTTTGTGAACTCTAAGAAAATCAACGGGACCTACAAGGCTACAACTCAACTAACAAAAGCCAAAAAAAAGATAGTTGTACACAAAAGAAAAATAAATCTCATTATTATAAGTGAGACCAAAAAATTAAAAAAGAATGTAATGAGGAATTAAATTTATTGGATATTAGGCCCAAATTCTATATTAGTTAGCCTGTTCTTTATTCAGTTGAACTCTCTTGTCAGCTCACGATTTTGAACAGTGAGCCACTCACATTAGTTTATTTCTATAAAATTGAATTTCAAATGAGTTTCTAGTGTACTCATATGGGAGTAATTTTTAAACAGGTCTTCAAATGTTAGAGCAGAGTTGCAGGGCTAGGCAAGGAAATAAGAGGGTATATATGCGGTGTTTTACTTACGATATATGTTAATCTTCTTGGTTTTTTTTTTTTTTTTCATTCAATTATTGAGGTTTTATCCAAGTTTCATTTTTTAGTTCTTCATGGATTTGGATCCAGCAAATCCGGCTCCGTGGAGCGATGAAAACGACATTTGAGTAGAGTAGTTTTATTTACCATTGATTTAAAGAGTAATGACTCTCTAATTTATCAAATAACTTTTTATTTATACCGAGGAGTCAATTTAAATGCAATATTTAAAATCAAAATATAGGTCATTCAATTTAAAATAATGAACTGATTTTCTTCAATATTACTCTAGAGTGATCACTTTATAGGGGACCAAGCTCTTCTAGAGCTCAAAATTACACTTTGCTTTGGTAAAGATTCAGAACTCAAAACTAGTGGTTCAGATTTGCCAAATGTTGAATATTTCTTTAAATCTTCTTCTTCTTCTTCTCTCTCTCTCTCTCGGCAAATGAATATGTCTTGTTGGGTCAAAGAATCAAATTATTGCTAAATTACATAGTTTTGTTTTATACGAAATTACCCTGTCTTTTAAAATTCATTTTTAGGAAAAAAAATAAAAATAAAATAAAATTGTTGTTCCATTTGTGTACGTGGATATTTGCATAAATTAAATATGAGTTTGTCAAAGTTACATACTAGATGGTATGTTCAATTTCGAAATTAAAGGAATGGATGAAATTAAACACAAATAACTTTTTTTTTAACAAGATCTGTGATCTTTTAGGTTGGGAGAAAGAGAGAAAGTCGAAGAGAGAGTAACTGAGAAACAGAGAGGAAGGGCCAAACAGATCGAAGAGGAGAGACAAGAAGGGTTTTCATCGTTTGAATAATAACAATCTATATATATATATATATATAATTTTAAGACGTTTATCGTGCACTAGTACGTATGTATCTTGAATTAATTGGCTTGTTAATTTTTACGATGGTGTTATGGTAGGTGACATTAGGGATAATAGACGGTGGATCTTGATTCAAGATTGAAGAAATTTTTAGTAGTATATTAGTTCACAATTTCACATGTAAATTGATGCCTAGAAAACAAGTTTTTCATGGTGAAAGTATAATTAAGGAGAAATTATTTAATAAATAAATCATCTGATTTCTTTTTTAGGAACTTTTGCTTATTTGTTAAGACTAAATTAGCATATACTTATTTTAACTTTTCAATATTAGCCTTTGTATTTAATTGTTTGCTACGACTAAATTAGCATATAATTATTTGGCGATTATTCAAACAATTAAATACAAAGATTAACATTGAAAAGTTTAAGGTAAGTAAATGTCATAACAAATAAGCAAAAGTTGCTTAAAGAAGAAATAACTACTTCCTACTTACTTACAAAACAGAGAATTTAATAATTACATTATTTTTCCTTAATTATACTTCCACTAAGAAAAATTGGTTATCTAGGGATAAGGGATCAAGCTACATCTACAACTACTATTGAAAGTTTTTTCAATTTCCAATCAAGATCCACCCTCTATTATCCCGAACTCCACCTTCCATAACTTCTTCATTGGTAACAATTAAATGACCAATTAATTCAAGATGCACACATAAAATTATCAGCGGTAAATGCCTCAAAATAATTTGTATATATATCTTTAGTTGACTTGTATGTTTTTTTTTGTTTTTTTTTTATTTTTTTATCTATCATTTGTGCAACCATAACGTAATCCTATATATATATGGTTTCTTGTTCTCTTCTTTGATTCAATTCAATCACAAGAGATTTTTCTCAACTCTCTCTTTCATATCTCTTAACAATTTAAAGTACAAAGCATTACCCGAGATATTTTATATTTGTACTCTATATTTTAAACAGTATTTTGCATTTGCACCCCGTTAGTGGATTCTGCAAAGAACTGTTAAGTGTGATAAAAGTTGACGATTTTGCCCTTATTTTCACTTCCTTCTTCTCTCACCTTATTCGATAATCTGATATTTGGTTTAAGTGAAGATTCGGTTGATTTGGTTATTAATCGATATAAACCGACCAATGCTCAAATGGATAAAAAAAGAAAAAGAAAAAGAGTTGAACTCCAATCAATTTTTCAAGTAACACAAAGGCACAAACATTGTAACCAACTACAAAAGAGGCAAATTAAGCGACCAATGAACTAATAATCATAAATCCCTAATTTTTAACCCTAAATCAAAAATGAACCATTACATTCAGTCATTGTTCATTTATTCTAATTTATAAGGCAAACGTAGTAAAATAAAAGTGTAAAACAAAGGAGAGAAAACTTACGAGAGAGAACGAGATCAACAGAGTAGATAAAGGGACGACTGAGGAATATGAGAGGTTGATGTTCTGTGAGAGGAACGACTGCCGGAGAGGAGTGACGAGGAGAGAGGGGGGACGGAGACTGTTGGAGAGGAGTGACGGAGAGAGAGGGACGGGAGGGTTTTGGACCTTTGGTGGTAAAATATGCCGCATCATTGTCTATCAATTTTTATGCTCGAGTAAATGACCCATTTTCACTTCGAACTTTGTACCCTGTTAACATTCCATCCATTTTCTAACAGAAAATTCAAAATGAGGGGCATAAGGGTAAATTTTGTTGTTCTTCTTCTCCACATTTAACCCTAGTTCAAGCAGTGATAATAATAAGAAGAACTTCATAGTTGCGAAATTCAGGGGACTGAAGTGTGCAGCCCCACCGCAGGTATCAGTGCCGGCTGTGATGCGGTCGTTGGCGAACATGGAAGCAAAGAAGGTGAGGAAGAAAAAGCAGAGGAGTACGAAGAACAAAATACCCGATCAAGATTTGGATTCCGGTTCTTCATGTGGGTGTTTGTTTTTCATGTTCAGATGGCTAATTTGGTATTTTTTATGATGTTAATCATTGAGATTTGAGAAAGTCAAGATTGACTGAGGATTTTTTTTGTTGGTATGCAGTTTGATTCCCACCATTCAATTATATATCCACCATTCAAAAGCCAATTTAATCCCCATTCAAAATTGAGTTGTGTGCTGAAATGATCTATTACTTAGTTTTTTCATGAAATTTATTTTTTCGTAGTGAGAAAGAAACTTTTTTACAAAAAATAAAAAAGATGGAGTATATTTATTTAAAAAAATAGGTATGAAATGGATAATTACTCGATTTGATTTTTATCCTTTCATAAAAATTAATTATTTGTACTACCGTTTTTTATATTATTATTAAACGGAATCAAATTAGCTAAACTTATCTTTTAATATGCCGGGTGGAAATGGTGTTTAAGAGTAGATTAGATCAGAGTGTTTTTTTCTTTTCTTTTTTTTTTTTTTGGGGGGGGGGGTTACACTTTCATTTTTCCCTTGTTTAGCTTAGGGCCTGACTTGGCTAAGCCTGGTGGTCTAGCTTGGGAAAAGCTGTGTTGAAAGAAACCCGAGCCATGTTGTCGTGTAATATATCCAATTAGATTCTCTAATCTCTCTCTTTGAATAACTAGACACAAAATAAAGAAATGGAAAGATCTATTAATGATTAAATACAAGATTTGGAACCAAGGGTTTGCCTAAACTGGATACCTCATAAATTAAGGGTGATGTTATTTATGCTTTTTATATTTATCATTAATACCTCCTTTGTTATAAATATTTCTAAAAATAAATTTAGTATCACTACCACCCCCATTACATGAATCTACCATCGAAATGATATTATCACCAACTTAAACACCTTTAGCTGTAGGCAATAGGTGTGGAGTTTTAACTTAAAATGCCTCGTTACTATGGGTTACACTCCCCCACTTATATACATATATTGAATTCTACAATTTTTTTATGTGAGATTAATGGTTTAAGCCAACCATTCTCACCAGTAAGAACATGCCTAACATTAAGTAGTAGAGTGCTAGAGTGTTCCAAATATGGCTCATTTAATGAGAGGTGAGTACACTCACTGATTTACATAAACTTAGTCTAAATAGAGAGAGTGTGTTGCTAAGCACTAGTGTAATATCGGGCAATGGAGGGGGTGATTGTGATAAATAAATAAATGTTAAAATACGTTTTTAATTAAACTCTGAAATATGTGTTAGTGACAAATTTAAATGTGTAAATAACAGTGTCCTAAATTAATGTCATGCCACCTAATTGTTTGACAACCCTGTAACTAAAATATTTCTATAAAGTGGGAGTGTTGAGATAACATTATTTATTCTTTATCAAAACTTATACGGATGGTGAGAAAAACTTCAATTCAATTCTAGACATGGTCTTACTTCCTATTTTATTTATTAGGCCTGAATTGAATTGGATTGAAAGAAAAAGAAAAAGAAAAACCCAATTTGGGAAACAACGAGTGGGAGTGTTGGTTCAGGGGAGGGTCCTACTACCATATCTCGTGAGAGAGACAGACAGAGAGAAATTAATAAGTGTTAGAAAAAGAGGGAAGTTCGAATATTTAGAGTAATGGCATTGGCATTCTCATTAGAGAAATTTTCTATTTGTAGTACCAATAATAGTTAACTTCTTATTCCTCTTTCTGCTATTTTCTATATTATTATTAAACGAAATCAAATTAGCTAAACTTACCTTTTGATAGGCCCGGCGAAAATGGTCTTTAAGAGTATATTAGATCAGCCTGTGGGGGTCTTTGGGCGAGCCTCAAAATGCAAATCGTACATTTTCATTTTCTCTTGTTCAGCTTTGGGCCTGACTTGGCTCAGCCTGGTTGTCCAGCTTCAGGAAAGTTCTATCGGAAGAAATGGTGACGTGTAATATAGCCAAATAGATTTTAGACGTAGCAGAAACGTAAGTTACACGATAATATGATATGAATTGGCACAAAATTATAAATTAGCAGATGGATTTTTATAGAATTTTGATTGTTATTAGATTAACCAGTTTAACCAATTCCTGTTAGACCTGTTAATTATTAATTTTTTTAATAAAACTAATGTTTATTAAATGAACAGATGATTTGTACTTATTTTAATATGTATAGATGTTTATCCCCACTTTTTAGTAATTTTAGTTATTTGCTCATTTTATTCTATTGGAAAAAAATATAATTTTTTTTTTAAAAAATTTTTATCTCCTTAATGGCTACTATCGGATCGTGTTCGGGTGGTGGCAAAATTTACATAAATTTGTTACAACCTAACACGTTGGCCGGTCTAATAAATTCTCTAATCTCTTTCTCTCAATAACCTAAAATTTAAACAAATTAAAGAAACGGAGAGATCTATTAATGATCGATTAAATACAAGATTTGGAACCAATGGTTTGGCTAAACTTGATACCTCATAAATTAAGGGCAATATTATTTACAGTTTTTAGATTTGTCACAAATATTTCATTTGTTATAAATATTTTCGAAGATAAATTTATTATCACTACCACTTCATAAGGCTCAACTAATGAGAGGCGAGTACAATTACATAGATTTGGCTCATTTAGGGTGAGTTTGATGGTTAGAATACGCCTAACATTAAGTAGTAGAGTGTTGGAGTGTCCAAATAAGGCTCGTTTAATTAGAGGTGAGTACACTCACATAAATTCAGCCTAAATAGAGAGAGTGCGTTGATCAGCACTCGTGTAATATCAGAAAATGAAGAAGGTGTTTGTGATAAATAAAAGTGTTAAAATATATTTTTAATTAAATTTTATAGATGTGTTGGTGACAAATTTAAAAGTATAAATAACAATGTCCTAAATTAATGTCATGCCACCTAATTATTGGGAACCCCGTAAATAAAATATTTTTATAAAGTGGGAGGGTTGAGATAACATTATTTATACTTTATCAAAACTTATACGGATGGTGATATAAACTTCAATTCAATTCTAGACGTGGTCCTACTTCCTACTTCATTTATTAGGCTTGAATTGAATTGGATTGAAAGAAAAAGAAAAAGAAAAACCCAATTTGGGAAACAACGAGCGGGAGTGTTGGTTCAGGGGAGAGTCCTACTACCGTATCTTGTGAGAGAGACAGACGGAGAGAAATTAATGAGTGTTAGAAAAAGAGGGAAATTCGAATATTTAAGGTAATGACATTGGCATTCTCATTAGAGAAATTTTCTGTTTGTAGTACCAGTAATAGTAAACTTCTTCTTCCTCTTTCTGCTATGGCTATGTCTCTTAAGTCTGTGTATTGTATCTTCATTAACAACGACAACAACAAATCCAAATCTCCACTACTTCTTCTTCTTCTTCTTATCTTCATTAACAACGACAACAAATCCAAATCTCCACTTCTTCTTCTTAACTCACTTACAAGGCAAACTCACTTACTTCACAATAATATGTATATATATATATATATATATCAGTACTTAACTCTTCTTCGAACAATTCTTGCATATCTTTCCTTTTTGGTGTGAATAGATCAATGAGCGCTTCTGACTCAGAGATTCTCATATTCCCAGGAGATTCAAGGTTTTAACCAATTCCCTTATTTTGTTTTTCTTCTTCCTTTTAATAATTACTACTATGTTGTTTCATTAATTCCTCTAATTTTGCTTTTTTATCATTAATTATTGTTCCATGCTTCAGTTACCACACATCTTTATCTTTTGGTTAATCTGATCAACCAACATTTTAAAACTCATAAGATACTACTCCTCCAATTCCATCTAAAATCCAAATATTTACATGGTTGGTTGCTCATTGTAAATTAGTTAGCATTGTCAATTGGCTGCTTTTGTTTGGAGTAAAATTTTGATATAAGCTGCGTAGGTATGTACTTCCACAGAAACCAGTGCATCTTCCTTCTATTGATCGAGATTTTAGCTGCTGTACATTAATTACTAGGGGAACGTTGAAAGAGAAAGGGGTTAATGGAGGTGTATCCTGCTAGCAGATTTCTCACACCATGTGGATGGAAATAAACAATAGAATTTTTTAAGGAAAGGAACAGAAAGGAGAGGGGAGGATATCAAGAAGTTGATATGGGAAAGACTGAAATATTTCGTTGGGCATCTGGTTTGGTTGCTCTTTGGTTTGTTTTTGGTGGACTGCTGATGGTCCACTTTTATGTTTGTATTAAGCGGCTTAGCTTATGTATTTGGTCGTGATTTTAAGACATTTAATAGTACTCCATAAATATTTGTTCCAATTCTATGAGGAGACCTTGCTTATATTCTTGCGGCTTTCAATTCCAAAACAAGTTTGATGAATTTTTTTGTTTAAAAGATACAAAAATAAAAACCTTTCCTTTTTCTTTTTATCATTTCTGAGAAGAAAAAACCTTGTCTATACATAATCCATCGCCAGGCTGAAGAAGACCAAATTCCCCATTATGTTGACTTCTTGTGAATTTTTTTTATATGCACTTTGTCAATATTATCTCCAATATTGCGAGCTTATGAGCCTCTTTTATACAGGGGGCCATAGTTGACGACGATGATATAATAGAATCAGCTAGAGTTAGCTCATCCGCGTAAACTCCTGAAGAGGTTTGTAAATGAATGTTATATATGTTTCTTTTTTTGTGCTTCCATATTCTTTGTAGGCAGTAAATGCAGTATTTTACATATGTTTTATAGTTCATTATTGCTTATATACAATCCACTCTTAAATGTATTTTGGCTTGGTGAATATTGGAATCTGTGCAGATGTAAAAAGGACTGCATTTATTGGTATATGGTGTTTTCATAGACCTTTGATGGTTAAAGAGGACTGTCTTATATAGTCCCCAACATGGGGTGGGCTTGGGCACCTAAGTCCAAACATTAGAATTATGGAGGCTCCAATTCCGGTTCTGATGTTTGTTTCCTAGAAAATGGCATTAGATTTCTTTTCTAGTTCCATAATTATTACTTACCACATACATTAATGACCCACAAACACACACACGTACAAAAGTAGTTGATACTCCCAAAGAATCAAATTAAATCTCTCAAAAAGATTCAGATTCAGATTCTATGTATTATATGCTTTGGTGGTTTGAAGTAGAAGGAAAGTTTGTACATAATTTAGCTTAAGATGTCTTCTTCTCTTGGAAATCAAAAGCAGCAGAGATAAAACAAAGAGCAGGGAGCTGTGGAGATGTGTCGTAGCTGCATCCTTTTGGCTATTATGGATGGAAAGGAATTGTAGAGTTTTCAAAGGGAAGAAGAAAAGGAGTGGCTGTGGGAGAGAATCAAATTTGTGGCTTCTCTGTGGGCTTCCTCCAACACTAAGGCTTTCACAAAATTATAGAGTGGAAGACATCGAGCACCAGAGCCGGTCCTCGCCAATTTTAGGCCCCGGGCGAAATTCTAGAATAATGCCCCTCTTATAAATAAATATATTAATTTTTTTATATTAAAAAAATCAAATAATTTTTGTATTCCACCAAAAACATATTACAATTAAAAATTGAAAGTACTTACAAACTTCATGTTAAAATTTACGAGTTTACATGTCTTCAAAACCAATACAACGATAATTCAAGTACCTATATGCTACATTCTCAACATTTATGTGCATTTTTATCTTCCAAAAAGCTTTTAGATGCTCCAAAATAACGCCAAAAGGGTAATAGGCAATTGCAAAAGGAAGAGCTAAAGATTGAAGAATAATAAAAGAATAGGCATAGCTCTATTTTTCTTAATTTTGGTCAATAGAAACTAGGCAAAAACAAAGAGACCGACTTTGAAAATTTGCATCATTTTATTGGAAAGTCACCTTATTAAATAAAGATTTTTGGAAAGATATTTTATTTATTTAATATATTTTTAACATATACTTATTACATGAGTCCCTTTCTTATATGAATTACTGTTCACGGACTGCCCGTATTGGGCCATTTGGCACACTTCCCGATGGAATTTTTTGATGAAATTTTGTGGGTATGTTCTTCATCGTGTTTAGAACATCTCCACCAAATTTCATCAAAAAATTCAACCGGGAAGTAGGTTAACTACGTGATTGAAAAATATTGGATTTTATATATCTATTTCTGGACTAATATTTTTCAATCATGTAGTTAACCCACTTCCCGGTTGAATTTTTTGATGAAATTTGGTGGAGATGTTCTACACACGATGAAGAATATCACCACAAAATTTCATCAAAAAATTATATCGGAAAGCGTGCCAAATGGCCCAATCCGTACGGGCAGTCCGTGAACAGTAATCCGCACCTGAAATTTTCCCCTTATTACAATATATTATATATATATATATACAAAAAAATTTGTGCCCCTTCTTATTTTTGGGCCCTGGGCAATCGCTCTGCTTGTCCTGCCCCAGGGCCAGCCCTGTCAAGCACAATTGTAGAGCTTTAATTTTTGAACAGGTTTCTAGTGTATTCTGCTCTGGGTGGGTGTGATGTTCCCCGTGGTTTTTCTTTTGGCTTTATAATTTTCGTTTTCTCGATCTCTATGTATGTTAGTGGACATTTGTCCTCTCTGAGTTTGCACTTCTTTTATGATTTAATAATATTTGGTTTCTCATAAAAAAAAATGTAGAAAGAAAGACACGCAGAGTTAAGCTAACTCTATCTTTCAGTAAATAATACTCCATTTAAAGAAACTATTTTCTCATTTAAGTCCTCCATCCAGTTCTACTTCTGTTGTAATCCTATTCCATTTAAGGAAATTCTTATCCTCTCACAATCCTATTCCATTTTAGTCCTCATCAGTAGCGCCTCCACTCTGTTGTAATAGTAGAGTTGCTGCTATGGAAGTGGGTGATTCAACAACAACTAACTTCTATTCTTTTTGCAAAATTAAATTCTCTCTATCCTTACTCTCTTCTCTGTCCTTCTTCTCCTCCTCACTTCTCTTATGCATATTTTTCTAATATTTACATCTATGTGCCTAATTATTTCACTACATCAATTTAAAATTGGTAATGGCGAAGTATTCTATTATATATTTATTTGTCACAACAACTAGCTCCTGTCCTGGTGGTATGATTTTATTTGATTTTATTGATGTCAATTGATTAATTTAAAAATAAAATTATTATGCTATGATAGTTAGTTACTTACTTGTGTTTCCCATTTTGTATATATCCATAATTTTGTTCCTTGTCCTTGTGGAGTTTTTACACCATGGCTTTTCCATGAGTAAATGAACGAATTTGGCAACCGAAAATTTCTATGTAAAATGAAGATGGTTCCATTTGTCACCTTCCAATTCAGTCAATACCTTTTTACCAGCCAATTTTTTTTCCTTACATAGTGTTAAATCTTAAAAGATTTAATAAGCATGCCCCGTTCGAATACACGAGTTTTTTTTTTTTTCCCTATCTACCGACATGTGCTACTTATGTATGGATATTATTATAATTGTAAGCGCGGATACCATAACTTCAATCATTTTTTATGACCAAAGTTGCACAACTCATACGTCTGATACTTATTTATATTTGTATTATAAAATAATATCTTTGACTAAATTTTTTCTTAAAAAGTATAAGTATTTAATGGTTAAAAATATATAAGCATTTAATGACGCATTTAATCTCCATGTACCTTTAGATGCGTTCTTACATTCACACTTTGTAATCAATCCTAAGACACACACATATTATTTCTTCCAAATTATTTTTTTCTCTCATTATATTTGTTGAAAATTTAAATTCCATAACGTTAAATAAAAGATTTGAATTTTAATCAAATTTATATATTTAAAATACTAACCAAGATTAATTAAAACAAGATCTATCGTGACTACAGAATTATGTAAAAAAGATCAAGAAAAATTATTGACTAGCATTTAATGACATACTTTGTGCTTTTACTTTACTGGCCATCCTAGTATGTCGTTTCTAAGGGCATTCACGATACATAGGTACAATTTTTGTACAATTTTTAGATCAAATTGACCAAGCGCGGTTGAATTATTTTCGCATATGGCCTTGACTATAATTTGCTAAAAAAGTAGTTTGTAAGATGTTGGTGCTAAAACTGGAAGGGTGTTTTAGATCACACAGTCAAATGATCGGATCAAATGTTTTGTATAATAAATGCAACAAACCAACAAAGTCAGAGATATAGAGAGGAGGATTTCTGACTCTTTTGTGACCGGCTTCAACAAGTGCAAGGAGCTAGCTCTATAGAGGCATGAGGAGCTTGAGGATCTAGAAGTTCCCTCCGAGATTGATGTGACTCCCGATCTAGAGGCTAAAATAGTTGAGAAGAGGGGCGATGCTCTGGCTGTACTGCAATTGATCAGAGCTGAAGAGCTCGATGTGCTAACCAAGTGGGAGACTGGCAAGCCCTCTCCCTAAGGAGGTGATAAAAGAGTTGGCGGTGGGGATGAGCAGTAGTTTTGATAGGTTTTTGTTTTTTTTCCTATTTTGTATAGAAATCTAGGACCCCTGTAACTACTTTTCTTATTAATGAAATGAATCATTTTTGCTTAGAAAATTGTTTGTTGTTTGTTTTATTTTTCTTTAATTTTTGTCTTTTTATTTTGTCTAAGTTGTTATGTGAGATGGAAAGAACCCAGCCTAGCAGTACTATAATGCTCCCACAACATAGAAAAAAGTTAAGTAAGATTAAGCAAGATAAATGCCTTAAGAGAGGTCTTTTCCTATATTCACAAGAGGTTAATTACCTGTAGGAGCTTGTTGAACTGGTTATTATTGGGTCTCTTAGTATAAAATAAAATTCTTATTACTTTGGTTAAGTTTATAAGAGTCATGCCCCCTAGAATTTAAGCAAAGTTTACTAAGAATTCTCAAATGTCATTTGAATTCCTCATTGTGTAAAAGTGCTCGTTGAGCTAGTCAGTTACTACACTGACCTCTTTATGAGAGGAATTGCACAGTTCTTAGCAGGCCTGCATTGAGTACTTTTTATGCTCGGTGATTGGCTTATAAGGTGATAGGAATTTTTTCGAAGTCCTTGGTGTTTTAAAAAGAAAAACTTGCTCTTTTGGTTAAGTCTAGAATAGAGTCCTGCCTCCTTCTGACTTAGGTGATTCTAACAATTTTCTCATTTGTTACCAGGCCTCTTCAATTGAAAAATCGACCTATTTGTGAGAGGGTTTTTGACAGAGTATAAGGTTGCTCGATGAGCTGGTCACTTCCTAAACTGGCCTCTTTGTGAGAGGTTTTTACAGAGTGCAAGTGTACTCAATGAACTGGGCACTTACTAAACTGATATCTTCGTGAGAGGTTTTCACATAATGCAAGTTTGCTCAAGGAGTTGTGCACTTACTAAATTGACCTCTTCGTGAGAAGGTTTTTACAAAGTGCAAGTGTGCTCAAGGAGCTAGGCACTTATTAAACTGACCTATTTGCGAGAGGATTTTTTTACATAATGTACTTTACAAGTAATGAAGTACTGAACAAAACATTTCATATACATTTATCTTGGAAGTAACTATTACAAAAGTACAAAGTATTTCAACTCACGGATAATATCTCTTGAGGTGTTCTATATTCCATGGTCTCATAAGCTCCATGCAGTCTACAGTGCTCAGATAGTATGTACCAGTTCGACTGACCTTGGTGACCACATAGGGACCTTCCTACTTAGTAGCAAGCTTGCCATGTTCAAAAATCTTAGTGGTTAGAATGACCTTTCAGAGTACCAAGTCACCCACGTTCAGATTTTTATGTTTGACCATTTTGTTGTAACTTTTGACCATGCTCCTTTTATAGGCCTTTTCTTTGATTCGAGCTTACTCTTTTTTTCCTTCAAGGAGGTCTAAATTAGCTAGCAAGCCTTTGTCATTACGAGCTGGGTCATGATGATGGATTCTGTATATCGATACTCCTGTCTCCACTGGGATAACCGTTCCAGCTCCGTAGGTCGGGGGAAAGGAGTTTCAATGGTTGGACCTCGGATGGTGGTCCTGTAGGCCCATAGAATTGATGGGAGCTATTCAGACCGATTTCCTTTGGCATCGTCAAGTCTTTTCTTCAACGAGCTTAGTACGGTTTTGTTGGTGACCTTTGCTTGGCCGTTGACTTGAGGATGGACATGCGAGCTGTAATAATTTTTAATTATATGTCCTTCGCAAAATTCTCTGAAGATGTCATAATCGAATTATTTCCCATTATCAGTGATTATCACCTTTGGGAGATCGAAACAGAAGATGATGTTCCTCCACACAAAGATCTGGATTTTCATAGTGGTGATCGTGGTATGTGCTTCTGCCTCAGCCCATTTGGTAAAGTAATCGATAGCTACCACTGTAAATTTTGTCTTCCCTTTGTTTAAGGGGAAAGCCCAACTATGTACATGCCCCATTGAGAGAAAGGCCAGGGGCTGCTAACAGAAGTTATCAGTTCTACTGGGAGCTGTTGGACATTAGCAAAACGCTGGCACTTATCACATTTTCTCACGAGCTCCTTGGCGTCTTAGGATAGTAGGTCAGAAGTAGCATTTTCCAACTTTGAGGGCTAGAGAGCGAGCTGCTAGATGCTGCCCCCTGGACAATCCTTCATGAACCTAATAGAGCCGTTTAAGCTTCATGAGGATGCAGACAGAGTAAAAATGGAAGGACATACCCACGTTTGGACATCGTTGTCTCAATGACCACGTATTTATTGGAAACATATTATATCCTTTTGGCCATATTCTTGTCTTCTGAAAGAGCTTCGCTCTTGAGGTAGTTTAGAATTGGATCAACTCAATACTTGCATACCTGTACTAGGGTCACGTCTAATTCTATGAGCTCCTCGATAGCTTTTATTTTTAAGTACTTTATGTTAATGTTGATGGGTACTTCTGAGGATAAAGCAAGCTTGGCTAGGCGGTCTGCTTTATTATTTTAAGCTCGTGGGACCTTGACAAAGACTAATTTCGTGTTTCTCTGAGCTGCTGCCTTAGCCTCAGCCAAATATGCAGTAATGTGATATTATTTTGCCATGTTATGACCAAGTATTTGGCCAACCACAACTACAGAGTCGTTGTAGACCACCATCTCTCTTGCCATCAAATCATTAGTTATTCTCAGTCCTGAAATGATGGCTTCATATTCAGCCTTATTGTTGAAGGCCTTGAAGAGGAATTTGAGAACTATCACTAGGGTGTTGGCCTTAGGAGTGATTAGTATTATACCAACACTAGATCCTCGTTAGTTAGAAGTTCCATCTGCGTGAAGTATCCATATAAGAACTTCTGATCACAAGTTCAATGAGGTAGGACTCGAGGTACTTAGGTCCACAGGTGACAGTAGTTCTGGTGGCTCAACTAATTGATATCGGTGACACTGCCAGGTACAGACTCAAAATTTTCCCTTTCTTTGGTGAACTAAGAATGGGATGAGCTCCTAGGTATTATTTGAGCTATTAAAAATCTAGCTCACATTCCTCTGTCCACTCGAAGGATTTTTTGAGAGTTTTGAAAAAGGGATGGCACTTGTCTGTTGCCTTTGAAATGAATTTGTTTAAAGATGCCACCCTTCCAACTAGGCTCTGAACCTCCTTTGGCTTGGTTGGAGATCTCATATCAAAAAGAGTTTGAATTTTCTCAGGATTTACTTCGATTCCACTTTGAGTCACCATGAAGCCCAAGAACTTTCCTTCTTTTACTCTAAAAGCACATTTGGTCAGGTTGAGTAACATACCATTTTGTTTAATTATGGCGAAGGCATCATTGAGGTCTGCTACATGGCTAGAGGCCTTAGGACTTTTGATCAGCATGTCATCGACTTACACTTCTATGTTTTTGCCGATCTGATCCTTGAATAGTGTGCTCATAATCCTCTGGTAAGTAGCTTCGGTGTTCCTAAGACCAAACGTCATGGCCTTATAGCAGTTAGTGCCCTCGTTTATGATGAAGGAGGTCTTATCTTCGTCTTTAGTGGTCATCCTGACCTGATTATAGCCAGAATAAGTGTCTATAAAACTTAGCATTTTGTGGCCCATGATTGCATCTATGAGCTAGTCGATCTTCAGGAGTGATAAGCTATTTTTTGGGCATGTCTTGTTGAGATCTTTGAAGTCGACACACATTCTCCATTTTCCACTGTACTTCTTTACCAGCACCACAATTGAAAGCCACTTCAGGTAGTGGACCTCTCAAAGGAGCTTCTGGACTTTTTTCTTGGTGACCAATTTTTTTTCAGCTGTAAAGTTTCTCTTCTTCTACCTTACGGGCTTAAAACCTGGGTCGGCATTTAGCCTGTGTATCATAACCTTTAGACTCATCCCCTTCATATCATCATGGGACCAAGCGAAAACATCAACATTAGCTCGAAAGCATTGGGATAGCTCCTCTTTGACTTCTGAGTTAAGCTAATTTTTAAAATTCTGTCAGGCTACAGGGGGTCCAAGAGCAAATCCTCTAGGTCCTCCATTGACTTGCCTTTGAGCTCTTTTTCTTTATCCTGAGGGTCCAGAGTATCCATCTCCCACTTTTCTGAGTCGTGAGGCATTTCTGTATTGGCCAATTTTTCTGCAGCTGCGGGTTCAAGCTCTACAACTGCGACATTGGCGGTCCTGACTTATTTCAGGGCTCCAATTTGGCAATACCATGCTTTCACCTAGTTTTCTTTGACCTCACCGACTCCGTGGGGGTTGGTACCTCATGGTCAAACTATAAGTTAAAATAGCAGCTTTGATTTTGTTTAGAGTATCCTCGCTCAGGATGGCATTGTAGTGGGGAGCCTTGTCCAGTACCAGAAACTCGGCGATGGTGGTAATTTTCTTCGAAGATGTTTATAAGGTCACTGTTGTTTGATAGTTCCCAGGGACTTGATCTTTTCTCTAAAGAAACCAACCAATGTGACTGTTGAAGGGGTCAGGTACTCAGTGGTAAGATTCATGGCCTTGAAGGCGTTATAGTATATGAGGTTGGAGGTAGCCCGAGTGTCTATAAGAATTCAGTGAATATTGTGATTCCCCATATTACCATTACCACCAAAAGATCATTATGCAGAAACATTACCTCATTCATGTCCTCGTCTGTGAAGATGATCTTTTTGACCTCATACTTCACCATCTTCATTGGTTTGAAGTTGAAGCATTCTGCCCCTTAGCTTGAGGACTCGACTTGTCTTATATAGGCCTTTCTAGACCTGTTATTATTACCTGAAAAAGATGAGCCCTCCTTCAATCATGAAGATCTCATTTTTGAGCTCCTTTCCTTGGCTTTAGGGGAAACTTCATTCTTCTTGTCAATATATTGGTGGAGTTTCCCCCTTTAGATGAGTTTTTCGATCTCCTCCTTCAGCTTCCAACAAACACTGGTATCATACCCGTGGTCCTTGTGGTATAGGCAGTACTTGGTCATGTCTCTTTTTCTTTTCAGAGGTCTTCATCTTTCGGGCTTCTGAGATCTGACCTGGTTCTAACTGGGCATAGACTTCACCCAAAAGAGCTGTTAGAGGAGTGAACTGTTGGCAAGCTCTGCCCTCACTTGGTTCGGACTTGGTCGTTTCTTTCTTGCCCTCTCTCTCTTGACCACGGGGTGGACTATGCTCCCTTTAGCGCTTGAAGGAGGGCAGGAGAACTGATAGACCTGATAGGTCTCGTCCCTGTAGAGTTTCTTCCACAACAATCTGTTTGTTAACATCATCCAGGAGCTCAGAGGTTTTGGGAGCCATTCTTGCCAAAGTCATTAGGCAGTAGTGGAGCTCACCCCTTCCATAAAGGTTGCCACCGCTAGCCCCTCATTTAAGTTTGTGATCATAAAGCTCTTCTGATTGAAACATAAGGCATATTCCTTCAAGCTCTCTGTCGACCTTTTTTTGACGGTGAAGAGGTGGGTGGATGATATGGATTGTTTTCGCGTCCCAAGAAAATGGGAAATGACTATGGTATCGAGCTTCTGTGAGCTCTGGATTGATCCTGGGAACAGGATGTTACACTACATTCGGGTCGCTCCCTTAAAAGTAGTGACAAAAGCTCTACATACTACACCATCTAGGACATTCTAGAGTCATATTATATTCTCATATTATTGCCAATGATCCACAGGATCGGTGGTTCCATCATATGATTCTAGTGTTGGAAGTTTAAACTTTTCTAGGACCTAGCAGTTCTGGATGTGCTCGGCGAATGGAAATTTTGAGTCCTTTACCAGAGCTGCCGCTGAGCTCCCTCCCAAATGGCTTATTGTCTTCATTATTTTGGCCATTTGAGCTTTTATTTATGACATTAACCTCTTCTCGACCTCTTCTACAGATCCTTTATAAGATATTTTGTTAAATACAAACCCCCGAGGTCTGGCTTCTACTTCTCGCTCATGTGCTCAGATTGGAGGAAGAGAAGGTCGAACACATCTATTTTGGCTCTGATGTCTTGAGGCTCTATCTTAATGCCTCTCGCGAACCACGTGTACTTGTGGGTCCCTCAATGGTGGGGGAAGAGTTCTAGCTGAATCCTCCTCAAAGGACGACTCCCTCTTAGAGCTAAACTGATCGGACTCGAACTCACTGGTTCTGCTGCGGCTCTCTCTAAACTCTCTGCCACGGTCTCCGAGCCTTTGCCTGGCTGGGACGCGCGGTGCAGAGATTGGCAGAGCAGCTGTAGATGCGGAGGCTGAGGCCGACCTGTTTTTCGAGCTGACTGAGGGTGTTTTCCTTTGGGTTATAAGCCTGTCAATTTAGACCTGAAGAGCAATGTGTTATTCTCGCAACTTCAACAGGGGGTCTGGCTGAGTGTGTCTAGAAGACATTGTGACTTTTAGAATGTGTTTTTGTTGAAAAATGAGTATATGTGACTTGAGAACGTGTCGTTCCCACAGATGGCGCCAAACTGTTAGTTTTAAAAACTGAAAGGGTGTTGTAAACCACACAGTTAAATGATCGGATCAAATAATTGGTATAATAAATGTAATAAATCAACAGAGTAGGAAATATATAAAGGAGGTTAGCCTCGTATGAAGATACGGGTTAGTCCTCCTCTGTGGAATAGAGTTATGAGCTCGGTTTGTTTTGTATTCATGA
The DNA here is from genome assembly GCA_021464415.1 of Lonicera japonica. Classification (NCBI taxonomy): domain Eukaryota; kingdom Viridiplantae; phylum Streptophyta; class Magnoliopsida; order Dipsacales; family Caprifoliaceae; genus Lonicera; species Lonicera japonica. Next base: position 74,943,927 of record CM038466.1, on the reverse strand, counting down.
TAAACAAACAATGATTGCAAACTCATGAAAGTTTCTCTAAATATTCTTCCATCACAATGTTATAATGAGAATATGTTCGGGCTACACGAGTTTTGGCTTTTCTATTCTAGGAACTCTACTGAGTACTCTGACCTTCTATTTATCTCTTGTCTTCTTACTTTTGAATGTTGGATTCTCTTTTTGTTCTTAGTTGTTCAGAAGTTATTACTTGATTGATAGGTTGGTCAAACTTGTATTCTTTCTTGTTTAGTTAATTCTCCAGTTCTTCAGTCGAAATGGCTTTTTTTAGAGAAGTAAAGTTCTATATATATGACTGGGAGAAAACGTGTGGCCAAAGGTCCCAAAACAGGTCTGGAGCCATGCTTCGATCATCACCAACTCTTACCTTACTTCTCAATGAATTCCAGTGCATTAAATGCAGTTTGTATGCATTTAATGAGGGTGGGGGAGTTATGTGCATTCTGTAGAGCGGGTGACAGCCGCCCATGCTTCTGCCAACCACTCTGGCAGAGTGGTTAAGTAAGAGGGAGTTCCAGAACTCGCCGAAAGAGTTCTGAAGCTCAAGCACCATAATTTGCTAGATGTAATTAACTCTTGAACGGGAGTCCGATTCATAAGGGGCTTTACGCTTTTTGTGGTGACCTAACAGAGTTCCTCCAAGCTCCTTCCTCTGGGGCAGGCCTGATTGCTGACATGGACGGCCACGTGTTAGCTCGTGATTCGTGAGGCAAATTGGATTAATAATTTGCACCATTATAAGATTATAATAAGAATGAAAAAAAAATACAATATGATTGAAAGAGTCTTTAAAAATGAAAAACAAGACGATTCAATTTTGTATAATTTTAGTTTTTTGAACTTGAAAATTGAACTTAAATTTTTGTTGTTCTAGACTTTAAACTAGGCTAGAAGGTTGGCTCAAAATAGTGTGACCAAAGTATGCATCTTAGCTCATATCCATTAAATGAAGTCCATAACTTCAAGGCCCATTTTGTTTTGCTTAAGCATGTCCTTGGTTAATGGGCTTATGAAATTTGAGCTCAACTACATCTCCATTCATTATTCATTGTGTAACCCTTATTATAGTACATTCACAAAATTATCAGATCCCAAAAACTTTATGGATACCTGTAAGCAACCATCTTAAATTACTTTCATATTATAATCTTTTGTCATCACCTCGCCCCCATGCATTTCACCATTAGTGTCTCACGTTATTGTATATCAATATTGTTTTTGTTCAATCATGGGCATGGCCTTTAACTTCTAGATTGAAGGTTATTTTGTTCCTTATAATATTCTATTGTACAACCCATTTTATGTATGATTTCGAGCTTGGTCAATTTATTGTTTTTCCCAAAATATATTCACCATCACATATATTTATTATTAGTTATCTACTTTACCTTTTGCAATATACCATTGTATATTGTTCATAATTTTGAAGTTTATGTTTCTCTGTATCCTCGATTAACTATCATCTCCATTTTGTATCAATATTAGATGCAACTAGGTTGGATCTAAGAAGCTAGTGGGATATTCTAGCATAGATACTTTTGAAGTAAACACATTAAACTTGTTGAACACTCCTAAATTTAAATTTTGATTTTAAGTTGACTTTTTTGTTGTTGTTGCTTTTCTCCTAAATATGTGTGATATTAGTTTTCAGTTTAAGTTTGAATTTTTTTGAAAATATTTTTCAACTAAATGTAGATAACTTGTTTAGTTTTTATGCTTATCTTTAAGAAGGGCCATTTAGGTATATTTGAAATATAATTAATCTAAAATGATTATGTCCTCCATTCAAAAATTGTCCTCCAAACTAATCCTCAAAAAATTTGTCCTTGATTAGAAAGAGAATAGAAGTTTTGTCCTTGATAAAAAAAAATGCGATATTTTTTCAGATAATTTTTGTTAAAAAAATGAAGTTGCAAATAAAATAGCTGACATTTTGGGGAGGGTTAAAAGTGAAGCTTTATGGGAAAAGGAGATAGGGTGGAAAATGGAAATAGTTCCAAACCTTTGTTCATCCGACTATAATGCAACTCTTTCTCTAACCAGTCGACCCACCCCCAAAGTTTGCCCCTCTTAACATAGGCCTCAAAATATAATATCATTGGGCCCTATTTTAATATTAGGCCCTATACGGATGTTCTTTCAACAAACCTACAAGACTGGCCCGGACCACATATGCCCCTTACAGCTACGAGTTTTTTAATCCCTCGTTGAAAGTGTTAATCAGCTACCAAATATAAATGGGACTCTACAGGTTTTTGGTAATTGGCCCATTTACCCCCTAGAGTTTTCTAGTTGTTTCACGTTGGCCCTAATGCTTTGCTTTCTATATTTGCTCCTCAAAGTTTGGACTAGTTTGCACTTCATCTAAAATTTATGGCCCAATCAATTTTTTGGAGGGAAAATCTAATTTTTTTTTATCCAGAAAATTAATAGGGAATCCAATATATTACATATATGTAAAATGGAAGAAGTGGGAGCATTTACTCAATCTTTAATGAGATTTATTCATCTCTTATTAGTTGTTTGGCTCTTTACATAGTTTTTATATGCAACGCCCGCCTCTTCAGTATTTTTCACCTTTTTGTATATTCAATTATAAAAGCTTCATATATAAATCTAAGGAGAGGCAATAGAAAATTGTTGGTGGAAAAGTACTTGAAGGTCTTGCTTTCCCAAATTTATTTCCTTTTTAATTATTTGTGTTTATGCTCTTTCACTTTATGAATTTAGTTTTTTTACGTTGTCGTTGTAGTTTCTCTGCAATTTTATCATATATTTTGATATTATATGGGAGAGGTTTTTTGTAACTAAAGTTATGTTTATAAAGTATAATGTGCAATGTATATGTAAAGGTACCAATTAGACTTTTTAGTTTTGAAAATAAAACTTTTGAAATTTTAAATACAAAGTATTTTGTATACGTCTTACGTATTTAGAAGAATTTTCTTGAAGTCTTTGCATACTATTTTTCTCAAAGCTATTTAAATTTTAATGGACTTCGAAATAGCATGAAAAATACAAGTCATTAGACCTATTGCAATTAATCTATATATTTGAAAATGCCCACACATCGTGAGTGTTACAAGCTAGTTTTAGATGAAAGTGCAATTCAATTTAAACTTATTAAAGACCATAATGACGTAACAAGTAAACTTTAGGGGGTGAGAAAGTTCAATTACTTGGGACTTTGCGCGCAGTGTATTTTGTTTATATTTTATATTAAATTTGGCATATGTGACAATAATCTAGGGTAAATTAATTATATCGGATACAATTATTAAAATGATGACATCGTACGATAAATTAAACAATGATCATCAAATAATAAAAATTAAAAATCGATCAACACCATTTTAATGTCTAGTTATTTTAATTATTATAATGACTTAGGCCCCTTGAAATTAAGATAGCTAAATTTCACGAATTTAGTATATTAAATTAGTTTCAGATTAACATCATTGATTAGTTTAAATTAATATTTTGTCTAGTTATAAATATGGAAATGTTAACATTCCCCGCGTTATAGAAATTTCTTTGTAGTCTCAATTGTATGTTCAGGTTCTAAAAGAAACTAAAGATGTGTTTGATTTTAACTTTTAGTGATTTTAATTTTAAATTCAATAATCAATCGTGCAAAGGTTCCCTAAGTTAAATGCGTAATACCATATTTAATAAAACTTTATTCCAATATCATTCATATCCATTCAACTTTGAAGATACGATACTTTATAATTTCACAAATATCATATTAAAAGTCAATCAATATTGATCTTTTCCAACAAAAAAAAGAAGAAGAGCATTATGTTTTAATGTAAGTAGTAAAATTATTCTCTTTTAAGCTATTTGTTTTGTTCCTTTTTCTAATTTCTTTAACTAGAAATTAAGTAGAAGGGCTTATTACACATTGATTTTTACTAAAAATCCAATGAATAATATTTTTTTGAATGAAGGGCCTATTTTTAATTGGTAATTAGTGTAAGAGGCCTATTTTGTTTTATATTTTAAATGAATGAATTTGAATAAATTTAAATATCATTTAATTAATAAAAATATATTATGTATTACCTAAATTACCCCTCTTTATGAAATTTGCACAAAAAATATAGACTGCAAAGTTCATATTACAGTAAAATATGAATGGCAAAGTTCATATTGCAGTGAAATATGGACTGCAATATGAACTTTGCACTAAAAATATGGACTGCAAAGTTCACATTGCAGTAAAATATGGACTGCAATATGAACTTTGCACAAAAAATATCGACTGCAAAGTTCACATTGCAGTGAAATGTGGACTGCAAAGTTCATATTGCAGTGAAATATGGAGTGCAAAGTTCATACTGCAGTAAAATATAGAATGCAAAGTTCATATTGCAGTCCATATTTTAATACATATTGGTATTTTTTAGTTTATTTTAAGGGTTGGGATGTCATTTTACAATGAAAAAAAAAGACACATGTCATATTATCAATAAAATAAAAAATAGGCCCTTTATTTACAAAAAAATTATTCCTTGGCTTTAGTGTGAAAATCTTTTTCTAATAAACCCTTTTTTTTAATTGCCCCTTTCTTTAAAGATAGTAAAACTGATATTAGATGCCAAAATTGCAAAATATGGCCATTTTACATTTTTACGTGTGGATAGTCTAGTTGAAAAATGTGCTTTCTTAAGACTCTGCTCACCTAATTTCAAGTCTCACCCACAACATTAAAATTGCTCCGAAGATGAAAAGGCATGGGCCGATTGGCTTGAGCCGTGGACATATCTTGTGGTGGGCGACTGAGACCAGGCCTACAACATGGAGACCTTTTGGGCCACGTACAAAAGCTAGCATATTGATCTCAAAATATAACTAAATAAAGGGTTGTTATATTAAATTTTATAAAATACTTGCTAACACTCTTATTTTTTATTTAATCCTTAATAACTAAATAATGTGCATATTACTCAGTTCCTGAATATTGAATATAAGTTTGATAATGCCTTATTCGACCCCTAAGCACAGAGTATATAAACTTATATTTGGCTCTCAAAAACCGAGTAATAAACTAACACCTTACTCGGTTATAAATGATCAAATAAAAGTGGAAGTATTACCAAGTGTTTTGTGACGTGTAAACATCATCACCCTAAATACATAAGTTAAAACAAAATAACACAAATATAGTTGGCCAATTAATTCAGGAAAAAAAAACTTGAAGTTTGGGGGTCATTGCAATCTTGACTTGGATGTTTCAATTCAAGCAATCTTAATTCCAATGTTATTTTTTGTTGCAATGTTGACCATTCGTCTAACTCCATCAATAAAAATCGACAAAAAATTGACATGGCACTCCAACACAGTAAAACTAAGCTGACATGGCTGCGAATGTGGCATTAGTACTTCCTACGTACTGTGGTGCATTAACCTACATCTTTATACTATCTTTCTCTTTCATCAACTTTTTAGAAAAATAAAAAATACCATAACATTACATTCATGAATTGTAATCTAGTACATTTTATATATTTGAAATCATAATCCATTTAAAATTATGTACGAGGAATTGCAAAATAATAAAAAAAAAAAAATTTACCTTAATCCATTTAAAAAGCATTGGTAAATTGTTAAGTAAAATGGTATATTAATTTGGATGATATGTACTATCATGTCGAAAACAAATTTTATATTACACATTGGAGATGTCCAAATACAACAATTTGGAAAGAAATATTAGAATACAAAACAGAAATTAAGACCTACCTAAAAAAAATCGTTTATACCCCAGTTTCACATAATTCATCCATTTCAAATTAAAATTATGTCAATCTTTTTATAGTAAAAAACAAAATGAGTTCACTGTTCTATATGGGAATTATTAATGCTATGTTTGCAGCCACGTCAACTTAGTTTTGCTGTTTTGGATCACCATGTCAGATTTCCGTTCATTTTTATGGATGAAGTTAAACAGACGGTCAACATTGTTGAGAATGGTTGGTTCAAACTATTGATCCCACATGGAAAGATTGTAAAACTCAACATGGGTATATAAGTGGGAGAGAGTCTCCACATAGTAACGAGGCCTTTTAAGATAAAACTCTACACATGTAGCCCAAAAGTGTTTAAGTTGGGGACAGTATCGTTACTATGTGCGCGAAACGACGGGCCCGACTGGTGTCCCGGGCCCTACCCAAGTGCCGGCGGGCACAACAATTGGTATCAAAGCCGATGGTGGATCCACGGACTTGTGAAGCAGTACCGATAGCTTGACTCGGTGGAGTCGGAAGAACTCGGTTGAGCCTAAGGTGATAAGTCGCTACAAAAAGCGTCCCGGTAACTGGACTTGGTGGAGCCTATGCTGGAGTTAGACTCGAAGAAGCTGGGGGTGGAGTCGCTATAGCTTATCTACACCCGGGGTGCTGCTATCAAGGTGGTTGTGCAGGTTCCTCGAGTAAGGTGAAATAGAGTGTACCTCGAGACGTGTGTATTGACTAAAGGTGGACGATCTTGCAGATAGGCATTGTTGAGTGGTGACCTACATGGACAGTTCAAAGGTAGATTCATGGTGGACTATGATATAGGTCTAGGTGGAGCCAAGGTGGACTGGTTTGATCCAAGATGGAGATTGTACAGAATGGTTGGCTCAAACCATTAATCACAAACCCCACACCTGTGGCCCAAAGGTGTTTAAGTTGGGGACAGTATCGTTACTATGTGTGCGGACCGACGGGCCCGAATGGGGCCCCGGGCCCTACCCAAGTGCCAGCGGGCAACTCAACATAGGTATATAAGTGGAGGAGAGTCTCCACATAGTAACGAGGCCTTTTAAGTTAAAACCCCACACCTGTGAGGAGCTGTTTGAGTCTTCTTATTGACACCCTCAGTGCATATACCCTCGGCACCTTCAGTATACCCCCTTTGCACCCTCAGCATATCTGTGGCAGCTCCATGCTTTTTGATTTAGATTTATTGCCAATGTCATTTCAGGAATAATGTTTATGAATTTAGTTTAAGTAGAGAAAATTGTGAACTAAGATACTTAAAAAATGATTCGATTTTATTAATGAAATAAATTGGTACATCGATAAGAAATTCCACATTCTACCTTTAAACCTTATAATTTTGCTTATTTTCTTTCTTAATTTCCTATCTTTAGGATAGTTCGGGTAAATTAAATTAATGATGTATCTCTCTGCTTAGGGTTTCTCTCATCTGAAATTTGGCGCATCAGGTGAGCGTAATCTTCTTGGCATTGATCAAATCTTGGATAACATGCTTCAAAGCAAAGCAATTATTAGCGTTACATCCAAAGCCTTAGTGGTAAATGTAGCTTTTATTGGCGTTCCAGCCAAGGGGAGCCGCGTTAGGGGGTGCCCAAGGGGCTAGCAGCTGTAGAATATCTTTAACTTATAGCGTAGCTAAAGTCTATCTTAGTGAAGTTAGCAAGTGTGAAAATGGATGGTTCTTCGATATATTGCTTAGCTGATTCAATCCTTGCTATTACGGATAATGGAAGCAATTTGAGTTTTGGTGAGACCAGATCTGGTTGATGGCCAGGGTGATGTTCTCGTATTAAGATAAGGCTTTCTCAGCATTAGCGGCTTTGGCAAATTATTCTCGGTCTCATCAGCTACGTGCATCAGGATTTTATATCATTTGAAATATTAGTGACCTATGTCGTTTCAGATCACGGGCTTGAAGTTTTTCATAATCATCCCCAGCGTTCTTCTTCGGGGATTCTATCAACTAGTTGAGATGCTAATTCCCTCCAGCAAGTGATGAAGTTATTGACACTCTTGTCTTCTCTCTGCATCATCATCTCGAGGTGGTTACGGGTGACTTTGAGCTCTTTGTTAGATTTGTAGTGTTGCATGAATTCCTTCCCAATGCATTTTCAGTCGACTACTCGATGCTTCTTTAAAGTTAAAAACCAATTGTAAGCTGGTATGGCGATAGAATGATGAAAACCTTAGGCCATGTGAGATTCATTCAACCCATATAATTGCATGGTTCGGACATAGGCTCTGAGGTGCAGGTGAGGCAGATTGAACTTATCAGTGTGGGGTAATTTTAAACTCATCGGCAAATGGGCATCTGGATATAGAGACAAATTTTGGAGATAAGCGATGTTGTTACCTTTTTTGGCCACCCTCTGGTTTAGGGCTTTTATCTAGTCTTTAAACATGATAATGGCCTCATTCTTTTTGGCTTGATTGATTACAGTCTTAAGGTTTTGAAAGGGTTATTTATGTTCGGGGTTCAGCCAGGTGGCTATGGGATCTTGCACTTATTGTACATTGATGTTGGCAGGGGACATAGGAAGTGGGGGTTAATGTTGGTATGAACTGTGAGAATATGTTGGAGAATATTAAGTTGGATTACTGCGCCTTAGTCTTGGGGGCCTTCGGCTAGGTTTGGATTTGGACTGGGTTGGTTTGGTTTAATAGGTGTTTTGGTAGTGATTGGGGTGTCAAGACGGAATTGGGTGGCTGCTTGGTGATTCCTCATGATGGCTACAGATTGGGTCAGATCATGAATTATATGGTAGAGATAATCAATGGTTAAGGTACTGTGAGAATCTAGATCTTTGTCGAATCTAAGTTAGATGCTCTCTTTTAAAAAAATGTTTTAGGAAAGATGTGCTTTTAGAGTTGCCAGTTTGTTTTCCAAGAAAACCAGCAAAAGATTGTATGAAAGATAATCCGAAAATGGATTGTTTTTACACGTAGAAACTAGAGATTTTTCTTGATAACTTCTTTGCTAGGGTTCGGGAACTACATTATGAATTGGGACGGTGTTAGGCACCCAATTTTCCCTTTAGGTCACTTAATGGATCATGTATTTAATTCTTATTTAGATATCTTGCAAATATTTTATAATAGTTTTTTCAGATAAATTTAATTTAAAATAGTATTTATGAAATCAGACTCGAGCTTGTAAGCGCCTACGTATTCATTCGTACAACGAAATCAGAGTCTCGTAGTTCTATGTGTTTTGAAACTATTTTTTGGGGGATTTTGTTTTGGAAATGTGTTTAAACAAGTTTTAACTTTTTTGTAAAACTTAAAAAGGACTTGTTTTGAAAGTATTGAACTTTTTTGCAAATTATCTAATTTTCTGGATTAAAACTTATATTTAAACTTGTAATTAAAACTTGTTTTTAAATGTAAAAATTATAGACAAGTACCTGAAACTCTTGAAAAGAAAATAAAAACTCTGGGTTGTTGTATAAAAACTCCTCCTAATTCTCCAAGCAACCTTCTAGAAGCTACTTTCTCACTCTAAAAATATATTTTTCTCTTGCTAAAATAAACCTAGTCTAAAACACACCCTAAAGACTCTTAAAAAAAATACCCCAAGGCACCCTAGAGAGCCTCTAGTTAAACTCCCCTAAAAATGACCCCTAGGTTCCTATTTATAGAGAAAAAAGGGAAAAACTGGGCATGCTGCACGCTCTGGACCCTATGCCACTGGGGTGGCTGCGTGGCATCGGGCTACGGCTCACAATAAATTGAATTTCTCGCAAGAAATTGACTGCTCATGAAAAAACTGCGAATACCTCGATAAAATGATTTTTTAGCTTAAGATAATGGAATGTTTGAGCAAGATATTGATACCTTCAAACACGGGACTTCCTAATGGATTCATCTATGCATGTATAAGTCCTTTGGGTCTTTTTAGTGTCCTAGCAAGTTTATGACTCGACGCGGATGCTCATTTTTTTAAGAAAAATGGTTTTCTCGCGAAGGTAATGGATTGGGGTCTTCGCAGACCCTCTCGTCCCGGGATTCTTGCTCGCAAAGATCCTAGGTCGATAAAAAAGAAGACAATAATTCACGACTCTCGTGTGAATCCAAACTTATTGATTTCTCTACAAAAATCTTCAAATTAAAGTTTACCCTCTTGGTCGAGGAATTTTGCTGTGCTTTAGGCAATATGATCCACGGCTGACTTTCCTCTCGGCCACAATATCTTTGATACATCAGTCTATTCTTCCATTTACTATCAAGGGATCCATCTCAATACACCGTCGGATTTTTCGAGATTACCAACGTTTACCCTCGATTTCTGGTATGTATCAAATCTTACCATTTACCCTCTGAATGGCATATCTTAAGAATCCTTTTCATTCTTTGAAATGTATTTGAAAAATTTTCTCGGAGTTCAGATTCTTCTGAAAGACACCTTTTTGACTTCGTTAATGTGATAAAACATCCCTACCTTTGGGGAAGGCTTACCCCTGACCTCTAGGGACATGTGTTAGTGGTTACCAAGATTGGTTGGTCTTCGCGATAGGATGCCATCTTATTTTTATAACCGGGCTTTCCATCCAAAGATATTCCTTTATGACGGGTTTCCAAGAAATGGCATTCATGTCCACCTTCAGAAAGGTATGTCATGTTAACGGACTCAATTTTTAACTCTACCTTCTGGCTTTATTTTTTTTATCATGGGAATAAAGCTCTTCTGAAAAATTTCAATCCCTTCTTCAGTTACCCTCGGCTTATCAGATTAAGGTTTGGTCCTGAATCATTTTATGTTTTTCAATGCCTTTATTTTTCCCTCATTTGAGTATTTCCTGGCAATTGCTTTGGTTTTGGAATATATTGTTGTTCCACCCCTTTTTTTTGTTTTTACAATATCCTGCCCATTATTTGGGGCTTTGGAATATCTTATTTCTTCTTTTTGACAGGAGCTTTACTCACCCAAGACGTAGCCCTCCACCTTTTGGCACAACCATCATTCTTGGTGTGGCTCTCCCTGCTGTTTCTTTTTTTTTTGTTTTTCACACTTCTCACTTGGAGAGACAAGATTTGTCCTATTTTATACTTTTCAATTCTTTCTTGTACCCTATTCATTTTTAACACCTTCATCTTTTACCATATTTGAATAGTGTCAAGGACTGGTCATTCCTCAAAGGTCGGCTCCGCCACAGATCTCAGAATTTATTTTTTGGGTTCTATATCCAACCTCGTTGTGCGTGTGCAAGTGATTCTCGGTATGTTCATCTTGAAAAACTAACCATAAAGTCTTTTAGACATCCAAGAAGTTAATTTGTAAAATTTTTGCCAAAACTTTTTTTATTTTATCATTTGGGATTACCGCTACTTGCCGTGTGACAAGGAACTTGTCATACAATAAGTGCCCAAACGAAATATCTCTTTCCATTTTAAATTTTTCAATTTCTTTTTTTTCTTTTTATAGCATATCTTTTTCTCGCCCACATATTTACTTTCTGGTAACTCTCTTGGTCATGTGTTCTGTGATGATCAGCCCGACTCTTTCTGTATAATGCATTTTTCATTATGATGAATAGGGATGTGAATTTTGAGGGATCCCCTAGGGTTGAACGGATATGGTAGAGATTGATGTATCATCAGATAGCATTTCGCCCTTATTGAAAGATCATTCATGGCTAATAATAGAGCCTTTGGCACATACAATTCACTGACGTATACATGTACACTTCAATTCAAATTTTTTGTTAGAAAAAATTATGATAAGTATGTTGTTTATACTATAAGACATGAGATATGCATGCAATATGGGTCCGGTGGCTTCCAGCTCAATTTGATTATAAACATTCTTTTATAAAACGTTTAAATTTAAATACTACCCCCAGTTTAAAGCACCCCCAATTTTTATAAGAAAATAACATATACATCCCTTTTTAAAGTTTAGCGATGCTGGGTTTTCTCTAAATTGCCACTGAATTGTGGATTGTACATCTACCCTCGATGAGAGACTTCATTCATGCAACATGTTTTAGTTCGATCAGATTAGTCCGCCTCTTGATGACTATGATCCATTCACTTTGTTGGGCTGATAAGAGATAGTATTACCAGAGGATATCTTTGCATAACTAATCTTCATTCTCAGTTCGGGATAGATCAGTTTTTGTAGCATATGTTGATTGGACGGGTGAGGATGAAAGATGAGTCTTTGGAGATACTAATTCATCAAATTGTTCATATTTGGATCTTCCACTATAGATTTAGAATGGTCCTTACCCCTTTTTTCAATCGCACTCAGAGTTTTAATACTAATCCATCGAAGTGTCAGCATTGGGATCTTCCCCCCTCCCCATAAGCTTAGATTGCTCTTTACCCCCTGTTGTAATCTTGCTCGAAGTTTTAATCTCATTTGCCCCATAACTAACTATCTTTAACGGATTCTGCCACCTCAGGAGTAATTCCCATTTCCCCATACCCGTTAGGTGTTGGGTTTTCTTTGAAAACTCTTTGGTGTTATTATACTAAAGTAGTATGGATATTTTAAAACTCATATCTATTTATTATTTCATAAAAATAGTTTGCGTTTTTTTGAATGAATGCACATTTTACTAATGAAAATGCAAATGCAGAAGATCGTTCTTTCAAAAAATCTGGCAATTATGAAGAGTAATTCATATTTTATTTTGTTTTCGAAACGAGAAATCCCAAAACAAATTCGACTCAAGGCCTTTGTCAAGATTTTTCCTTTTCCCCACACCTTACCGTTCCTTGAACTCTTGTAGAAAAGTTGACTTAAATATTTGAATAATATGTTCTTCTATTTCTTCACTGTCTTATATTGACTGAATGAAATTATTTTATTAGAATAGATCGGGCCCGAAAACACTTCTTAAGTTGCCTACGTTCCCCAATGTTTAAACATTCCAAAAAATTCAATGCAGGGCTCAGGTGTTCGTAGTTCATGTCCAGTCACAAATCAATTCTTCAATCTTTACCATTGATAAGTTAAACGTACAAATTTTTGATTATTGATTACACTTCCTCTAGTCACTAGTATTCCTTATTGAAAAAGTTGAGGCCAAAATTTTTCATGCTTCTATCAGGTCTTGAATAGCATGCCTAATAGCCTTGTAATCATATGTTGTGTGCCCTACATTCTGGTGGTATTCACATGCTTCTTTGGTTGCTTCTTTCGGCGGCTCAAACTTTGATAACTTTTTCAATTAAATTTTCATTATTTGATGATTGATTACTATCTCACTCATTTTTAGATTTAGCGTCTGGAATGCTTGCTCCAGGTCAAATGATTGCAAAGCATCAGCCATGCTCTTTCCATTTAAGAGATTTCCCTTAGTGGCTGAAGATGTCCTGGTGGCTGGGAGATAGGGACTTAACGGTGAATCCATTATATTGGAAGACAGATTCTCAATACTTCGATCCAACACAAACTATTAATGACCCATCTATTTTTCGAAGAAAATCAATCTACTTGTTTTATCTCTTTTAGTCCTTATAACAACCTAGTTAAAACCTTCGAGTTTATCTATTGTCGAAAAGGACAAATTCTGGTATGTATAGGATATACCTTCGGAAACAAAAGAAAATATCATTATTTGAAATTGCCAAATTTTTTGAAATGCATCGATTGTAAAGACGCTTAACCACACAAAAAATATTTTCCTTTAGGTGAGATCAGAAACATACCAATAGTGACAACTTGAAAGCCTCTTACAGAGGTAAGGTAGAAATATGATTTCCCTGGGTTCCTTTGACTTACGTATTTGAAAATCATTTTGAAAAGATTTTTTATAAAAAATTCTTTTAAAAACACAGGAATTTCTCTCCTCATCAGTTGCTTCATTCATAGAACCAGTTGATTAAGCCAAAATATTGCATTTTTATATGTATATAGGTGGCTTAATATGCATGAATTTGATTTTAATTATCCTAAATTGTTAAGAATTGAGCTTTAATCATGAAATAGGATAGTATGTTTGTTTCTAGTGCATTATAACCTTTTTACAGGTTAAAAGTGAACAAGAACGAATCTAGAAGCAAATTCCACCAAAATTAGTCATTGCCAGTCAAATTCGGAGCTGAATTAAGTTCAAGAAGTGAACCAAAAGCAAATTCCAAGCTCAAGTATGAAGGAAGTTGATGGAAAAGACTAAGAGAAGCCAATAGAGCAGTCCCAAGCAAAGAAGAGTCATTTGAATCAAACCGAGAAATTTTTGAATGAAGAAGAGATTCACCGCCTGCAATGCTGATGTTCTATCCAATTCTGGTATTTATCCGTGCAGAATTTGAAGAAAACTCCAGAAATAGAAGTTTTAGATCTTTGAGTTATCTACACGTATGAAAAATCCTTGCATCAATCGGAGTTCGGAGTACAAAGTTATGGCAGAAATACGATCAGTGCACCAGTGAATTGAGTTTGAGCGCGAAAGAATACCTAAATTTAAGATGCAGATATTTATTGAATGGGGTCCTTAGCCTAGATGGCAAGTGACCAGCTCTCTACTCATGCTTAGTCTAGTGTTCAAATCCCGCGGCCAACAAGTTTTAATTATTATTTTTAAACTGACCCGAGAAGTTAAGGTGGAAGACTTAGTCTCTCGAGCCAACGATTTGATAGACAACAAAGCTAAAAATAGCTTTTGGATTATTATCTTTATTATTATTTATTTTATTTTATTAATTAGTTTAATTTTTGAATTTTGAAAAAAAATTAATGTCGATAATATTGTAGGTTTTAGGTTAATTTTGAGAAGAACAGCCATCATTCTATATTTGTTTTGAGTAGAGAAGAATAGTCGAGAGAATATTTTTCTTTGAGTAAGAGAACAGTCGCCATTCTTGTTCTTCAATAATTCCAAATTTCCTTGCGTAACTAGAGAAAGATATTTTCATTTGGTTTATGGCTTGTATTGAAGAGGAAACAACGTATAATTCTATTTCAATTTTAGTTTGAGCGAGTCCCATTACAATTCTTCAATAACTGCGTAACTGTAAGTTTTTCTTTTCATTCAATTTTATTTTTAATTTATTTCAATTAATGCTCATTAATGCTTATATATTGTTAGTTAATTATGTGTTTGAATGTGATTGATGATTGAAATCCATGCTTAATTTATAATTTTTATTAGATTTTTTTTGTAAATTCCCGCATAGAACCCTAAAAATATGTGTTTTCTTATTTTAATCATAACTTGCTCGTTTCTTGGCCTATTTTGATGATCCACCTATCAAAACGACCGCAATCAAATTTTCTACAAAACCTTGCTGTTTTGGGGATCTAAATTCTGAAATTTCCTGAGGACAGTAGGCGATTTTCGTGACTGCCAGTGTGTTATTTTTTTGAAATTTGTTTAAACCATTTTTATTTATTTATTAATCGCTCCTTAGTTTTAATTGCTGTGAAATTTTGCATGCTTATTCAATTAAATTTTAGAAATATGTTTGGTCAATTTGTGATAGAATTTATCATGTTTTGCTTAATTTTTATCAATATGCTAGCGTAATTTAGTAGTTAGGGGCCCGTAGCGAAAGTATGACGGACTAGTATGAGTATATGATTCAATTGTGATTGTGACTTGAATTTCTCATTGGTTATAGGTCGATTAATAAATCTGGAAAAAATAGTAACCTTTCATGCGTTAAAAACGTGAATTTTAAAGATTATTTCTTGATTATTCGACAAAAAAACCGAAAAACCTCAAATTACGAATTTTTGTACTAAAACTCTAACGAGGCTAAATAGAGGACGGTCCTTATCCTTTATTGAGCTGAGTTAGTTATCCAAGTAATTTGGGAGCTTTGAGCGCTGTTTTGGTGTCATTCCGGAATCGATACCGAAATAGTGCCAATTTTAGCTTTTAATGACTTTTTAAGAACGGTTTTGACGTATATCATGCATACGCATAATCAAACCTTAGGAATGAGTTAAGCTTTTGATATTTACTAAAATTGATTAAATTTAGTTTGTTTTTGTCACGCACTAGCATTACTAAGTGAAAATCAATTTTTGTAAAAAAATAAATTATAAGTTCCTTTATTGAAAACTAAATTTACATGCAGCTTATATGAGTCTTGTCATGCACTTCTCATGATATGCTCGTGAACTTTATTATTTAATAATTGGTAAGCTAAGGACATTCATTGTTAAAAGGAACTCAGGTCCACAGTCATCTCTTGAATCGGTTGGTCATACTATCTGTAATGTCGTAGTTATGGATACCCCTAACGCTCTTTTCCCATTTTATTAGATACTTGTGTTTAGTTGCTGCTTATTTTATCCTTGCTTTATTTATTTATTTTATTTTATTTTATTTTTGTTCAATTATTTATTTATATTTATTTATTCTTATTTAATTTTTTTATTTATTTTCTTTTAAGTTTAAAATTTAATTTCTTATTCTATTCTTTCCCATTCTAAAAAAAATTTATTATCTTTTCTTTATTTTATTTTTTTCTTTTCTTCTTTCTCCCTGTTGAAAGTTTAGCTAGAATAATAGAATTAACATCCTTCCTTGTGGTTCGACCTTGGACTTCTAAGTATATATATTATAACTTGACCGCCTGCACTTGGGTGTATTAATTACGCGTTTCTGAGCGTAGTCACCAACGGTAGAAAAATTATAAAGATTATCAGTCTCCATAAATTTTTACTGTGGAGGTTGGGCAGCTTCTGACCGTACCTACCAAAACTATGACAGTATGATTGACAGGGCATTTGCTCACTAGGTTCTCAAAAATGTTGGTTATTAAAATAATGAAGAAAATCTCTTGCATTATAAGCTGACTCCTTTATATGCAAGCGTAGTTGAATAGGGTAAGGTTTAAGGCTCTCTCCTATTTGGCAGGTCTTACAATATACCTCAAGGGTGTAGGTACGTGTAAGGACCTTTTGATATACCTCTACCAGGTATATGAGGGGTAAACTGCTCTATATACCTTGGCAGGGTACGAGGCTAAGTAGAGTGGTCCCAGACGCTTTTGGCTAGTGTAGACCAGCAAGTCCACGACCTAGTCATGACTCTATTCCCGAGGTTAATACGGTAAATTTACACTCATGAAAATGCATGATAGTACGTGAGTCCGTGCAAAATAATAATATGTCTGTTCGTTGTTAATTAACGCTTTAGGATTTGTTACGGTATTTTGCAAAATTTTAATTATGAAAAATATTTTCTTTACATAGTTAGTAAATAAAGGGATCAGGGTATCCACCTAGATCGCATTTATATTATCCTAGGTCTAAAGCTTGTAATAAGTATATTTGATAAATAACAAATATTAAATATATGATCCATTTTGTAAGAGTCTAGTTCTCGACATCCCCAGCGGAGTCGCACTGTGAGAATCCGGATCTTTCTCGAATCCCGAGTGATATTCTCTCTTTTGAAATATTATTTTAGGAAATATGTGCTTTTAGAGTCTCCAGTTTGTTTTGCAAGAAAACAAACAAAAGATCGTATAAAAGATAATCCATAAACGGATTGTCTTTTACACGTTGAAACCAGAGATTTTTCTTGATAACTTCTTTGCTAGAGTTAGAGAATTATATTACGAATTGGGACGGTGTTAGGCACCCAATTTGCCCTTTAGGTCACTTAATGGATCATGTATTTAATTCTTATTAAGATATTTTACAAGTAGTTTAGAATAGTCCTTTCAGATAAATTTAATTTAAAATAGTATTTATGAAATCAGACTCGAGCTTGTAAGCACCTACGTATTCATTCGTAATATGAAATCAGAGTCTTGTAGTTCTATGTGTTTGGAAAATATTTCTTTGGGATTTTGTTTTGAAAACGGGTCTAAACAGGTTTTAACTTTTTTGTAAAACTTAAAAAGGACTTGTTTTGAAAGCATTGAACTTTTTTGTAAATTATCTAATTTTCTAGATTAAAACTTATATTTAAACTTGTAATTAAAACTTTTTTTTAAATGTAAAAATTAAATTCATAAAAATTATATACAAGTGTGAGAATTCGCAAATGCGACCCCTGGGTCTATTCCCCGTTCGTTGGGCGTCTAAAACGTCGGAAAAGGATCCCGTCGTTCCATTTGCTTGGAGTGTTTTAATAATTCATATCGGTTGTCCCTCTATCCTGTTTCTAGGTACAAGAGGGTTCATTCAGAGTCGCCAGTACGTTTTACGAGAAAACGGACAAAAAAGGGGTCGTGTAAGAGAAGAGGCTACAGATAAGCCTTTCTTTACACATTTGTCTACGAAACCAGGATTCTATAGGGTTCGAGAACTATATTACGGTTTGGGAAGGTGTTAAGCACCCATTCCGCCCTTTCGGTCTCTAGTGGACTTATATGTTTATTTTATGTTGAAGAACTTGGATGCTTTTACTGATAGTCTACTACTTCTCGAATAAAAACCCTAATTTTTAGGGAAAGCGGGAAAGGGTATGAAAAGCCTTTGTGTTCCGAGATCCGATGTTTTTATTATTGAAAGATGTAAATACAAATGACAAAACCTTTTATTTTGAAAAAGTATCCCGTATCATTTCCTCAGATAATGACGGATTTTTTGGGTTGTAATTACTTTCGTAAAAGTTCAGATTTATATCGGGACTGATTTAATATGGAACTAGAACTCTTTGAGGAGAGTTTTATCAGACACGTCGCAGTCTATAGAAGAGACAGGATATGTTGATTTTAATTCCTAGATAAGTCTTATCAGTCCGGGTTTTGAAAACAAAATTTTATCCGGATGGTGATATGCTTACTCTTCTGGTTTTGCAAATAGTTTTATCAGGGTCTTTTGTTTTGAAAACGGTAGACTGCTTTGTAACTTGGCAATAAGTTTATTCAAATAAAACGTGGACAAAACAACAGAAATAAAACAAGTACACAGATAAACCTGATTTTGAGCACGTTAAGAATCTAGCACAACCCTGTTGCCACTTCGCTTACTAGGACGGGGCAGCGCCCCGTTAGAAAAATTGAGTTTTAAACAAGTCTACAATAACACTAATATACAAATATCTTATTTAATTACCAGAAGAGACTTTATTTACCTTCCCGACGAGAATAATAATAAGAAAGAGAATATAATACGGCAGAGAGATCTCCGGCGATAATAATCTTCTCCTTCTTCAGATATTTCCGAGAATTCGATTTCAGAAACGGGACACGTCGAGTGTCGAGAATAGATTCGATAATTCTTTAAAAATAAGACGATAATCGAAAAAAATGCTTGACGAAAGATCAGAAAATTAGATCATAAATTTCCCCGCCAAACTACTATTTTTTGCCCTGTTTTTGGTGTTTTGTTGCTGTCCAACTTGCTCTGTAGAACCCATGGGGGTGCTGGCCTATTTATAGTGACGAAAAGGTGTATGTCGCGCGACATTTTGGTGTATGTCGCGCGATAATCTTGACTGTCGCGCGACATTTTACTTTAATGATGATTTTGACTCATTGATGAGTCAGAAAGTGGAGTGGTGGGGTGATTGTCGCGCGACATGTCCTTATAAAGTGGGATTGTCGTGCGACAATCTTGTGTATGTCGTGCAACAATCTTGAATGTCGTGCGATATTTCCCTTAAAAACAGGTTTGTTTGGCCAACAAACACTTCCGGGGTAGTCTCGGGTGTTCGGGTGGGTCCCGAACTCCAGAAACAGCAGTTCTCGAAGGTCGTTAGGGTTCTTGTGAGGGTCACGGATCGGGGTGTCTACAACAAGTACCTAATACTCTTGAAAAGAAACTAAAAACTATGCCTTATTGTATAAGAACTCCTTCTAATTCTCTAAGCAATCTTTCTCACCAAGCTTTCTCTCTCTAGAAGCTATTTTCTCTTTCTAAAAATATATTTTTCGCTCACTAAAATAAACCTAATCTAAAACACACCCTAAAGACTCCTAAAAAATATATTTAGACACCCTAGAGAGTCTCTAGTTAAACTCCCCTAAAAATGATCCCATATGGTCCTATTTATAAAGAGAAAAAAGAGGAAAAATTGGACTTGCTGCACGCTCCGGACCCTGTGGAACTAGGGCTACCGTGCTTCACTTAGGCTACGGCATGCGACAACTTGAATTTCTAGCGAGAAATTGACTGCTCGCGAGAAAACTGCGAATACCTTAATAAAATGGTTTTCTTGGGTGATAAGATGGAATGTTTGCGCGAGATATTGATCCCTTCAATTACGGAACTTCCCTTGGACTCATCTATGCATTTATAAGTCTTTTGGGTCTTTATAGTGTTCTAGCAAGTCTATGACTTGATGCGGATACTCACTTTTATAAGAAATTTTTTTTTTTTGCGAGAGTCGTGGATTGGGGTGTTCAGAGGTACCACCCTCAGTTTGCTGAAGAATGGGACCATGTAGCGGATCCACTGCACGAGAGGCTTCACCTTGGTTACCTTTAGTATTGTTGACCATGGTTTGATCGATTGGCAGCCCGGTGCTGCGATGAGAAAGCATGATCACTAGTGAGTCTGATCTCATATATCATATGGTGTGATCTCTATTAGCCCAGTTGGCTAGTGTTAGCAATAGATAATCTGTGTATGGTGAAGAGTGGGGAGAAATAAATTGATGATTGATTAAATAATTAATATTTTGCCACGGGTTGCATATTTCTTGAAAAATTATGACTCGACAAGGAAATAAAATCGAAACCCACTTTTTGGTATTTAGGTAAAAACAGACTAGCAACTTAAGAGCCCTATGGATAGGTTTAAGGTAGGATTATGAATTCTCGGGGTACCCTTTTAACCTTCCAATTTTTGAAAATTAATTTTTGGAAAATTTGTTTTAGAAAATAACTCATTTTTTGAAAACTTGTTTTTGGAAAAATATTTTAAAAAATCGGGAAGTTCTCTCCTCTTATAAATGTTTTTCATAGAAATAATGATAGGAAAATTCTCACTAAAGATCCTCAGTGAGGGGTTTTTATGGGCTAGGTTGGACAGCCTTGATTGTACTTGCCAAAATCGAAAGGCTGGTTATGCATGACAAGGTTGTTGATTTATTATTTCTCATGACTGACAATTAAAAAAACATACAAGAATCTTGTGTACTACGTTGACTTATCCTAAGTACAATGTGGTTTAAAGGGTAAAGTTTAGGCTTAAGCTTCCTCCTATTTTGCTAGGTCTTACAATATACCTCAAGGGCAAGTATGTGCAAGGACTTTTTGATATATGCTCCGAGTACGTGAGTGTTCTCGATCGTCACTCGATATACCTCGGTTGGTACTTAGCCAATGAGAGTGAAAATAAGAGCTTTCGGTTTACGTTGACCCAGACGAGCCAATTCCCTGCTCACTAGCAGAGTATTTTTGGGTTGAATATGGTAATTTAACACTCGCAATAATGCATGATAATAGTATGTGCGTACAAAATAACGATTATGGGAGTGAATTATGATGATCATTTTAGGGTTTGTTCGAGTATTTTGAATTTTTCATTTATGAAAAGATTTTTCTCAAACAATTATTACAAAGAAAAGGGAAATCATGATATCCATCTAGATCGCATCTATGTTATCCTAGGACTAAGATCGAATAGGAAAGCATGGAAACATAATTAATTAACTACATATATTATACTATTGTTTAGAGTATAATCCTTTTAAAAATCTCCAGCAGAGTCACCATCGTGAAAACGTATGTTTTCGATGCCCGCCCTTGTGGGCGGCTATTCGTTATGTTCCTTATTTATTTAGAAAACAGTTCATTTTTAATTTGGAGGAAACGTGATGGTTTGTAAAGGAAATAAAAGTCGTTAGTTTGTTTTACTAAACATTCAAAAATGTGTGTGAAAGAGAAATATTTATGGATTAAACGACCTCTTAAACAAAATTAATGCTAAACCAATTGATTCGAAGGTTCGGGGATTAAGTTACGAATTGGGAAGGTGTTAGGCACATAATTAGCCCTTTTGGTCTCTGAGTATTATATACGTGTATTTATAATTGAAAATTCGCGTACTTATTGATATTATTACATATCAATTCATAGTTTTAGAAAAATGGGATTTAGGGTAGGGATAGAAAGCACGTGCTTCGTATTTCACCCATTGGATTTTAGAAATCAATGTGTTTGATTTGAAAATTATGATTTGATAATGATAGGTAGAAAAACAAGTGTTTTTGTCCACACGATATTACTATTCATTCAATCCTGATTTTTGATGTATTAGCAAAATGGAGCGTCGGATTGATTTGATTTTTTTAATATATTGTTTCCCATGATAAGATCTATGTACTGACCAAAATTTTGCTCATTTGGACTTCAAAAAGGCCTCCGTTTGATTACCCGAAGTGAACTACTAGTTTTATCAATTCCCGAACATTCTGCAGTCAGATTGAGCTAATTTTTTATTATGTTACTCATGATGGTAATTTGTAATGATACTAAAAGTTTAAGGATGATAAAAAAATTAGGAAGTCTTCTTTTCAAAGATTTCACAAGATTGACAGTTTTCGATTTCTGAAAGCTTTCGGTTATCCTTGTAACTTCTTGTCGGACGTCCTTTTTGCTTTCTTCTTCAACTGGTACCATATGTGCTGAGTATGTATACATGTATGAATGTTCATGCATGCATGCGTGCTCTAGAAAATAGATTCTTGTGAAGGTCACAAAATGAGGTGTTTACAGTCTGCGCCAAAGTAGTTTCTCCAAGAAATTCCACTCAATGATTTTCTGACGGGTGAAAATCAAAACCTCAATACAAGTGTAATATTTCTCACTACACTCAACAAGTGTATTCTTCTTACAACACTCAAACAAGTGTGATTATTCTCACCACACTCAATGCAAGAAAACATTCTTACTAAAATAGGAGAAACATTCTCACAAATAGATAATATAAGTTGTTTGGTGATACATACCAATGAACAACAACTCTCAAGCTCACACTAGAGTTTTCAATATTGATTAATAATTGTAGCTCAAAGATGAATGATATGATCAATGCAAATGCTTGAATGATTGAATATTGTAAATAAATGAACAATGAGTTTGTATGATGATCCAAGCATGTTAAAATGTCTCTAAGACCTCCAATAAATAAACCCTCAAAGGATCTGGCCATTTGAGGCTATTTTGTAGAGTTATGGGTCAAAATAAGACATTTATTAACTTCCCAACAACTAGTTTTTGGCAATGTAGTCAACTCACCTGGTGACCATGTAGTCGACTACATGGTATAGTCTACTTACACTAAAAGTGTGTAGTTTACTAATTGCTTCTACCATATTTTGAAACGTTAAAACACAAATCTTTCCAAAATTTTGAGAGTGTTCTAAAGATGATTTTAAACATGTTGGAATTGGTTTTGATCATTAAAACAACTGCATGAAGTAGTTATGAATTTATTACATAAACCAGTTTATGAAAATATTGTTTTCGAAGAAAATTCATTTCAAACTTTTTGTTAAATTCAATCTATGAATGATGCATAAACATGTTTGAGCTATAGGTATTGATCAATAAAAAAACTTTACATAAATCCTAAGTACTCACTTAATTATCGAATTAACGAATCTTCGAATGCTTTGATTTGTTTCTTCAATTTGATTTTCACTTGAATCATTTGCCTTGAAAATTTTCATATAATGCTTTGATCTTTGTTCTTCATGAATTGCATTGTTAGCATATGTGATGCTTTTGAAATGTATGAAATTAATATAGTAATTAAGTGATCAATCTTCTTTGTCTTGTCCAATGCTTTGTTGACTGGATCGATAGAGTTT
The DNA here is from genome assembly GCA_021464415.1 of Lonicera japonica. Taxonomy (NCBI): domain Eukaryota; kingdom Viridiplantae; phylum Streptophyta; class Magnoliopsida; order Dipsacales; family Caprifoliaceae; genus Lonicera; species Lonicera japonica. Next base: position 74,920,472 of record CM038466.1, on the reverse strand, counting down.
TAATGATCCTTGTAATTTGGCTTGCTTCCTTTATAAAATCCATGTTTTTCTTGAATTTTCAAGTTAGTGAATTATAAATTTATTTCAAGAAACATGTTAAACTACACATGATTAAGTTATTGTTATTATTAAAATAAGATTAAGATCTTCTAGGTCAATAACATTATCACTACCTTAAATATTAAAAAATTATACAAAATAAAAAAATATATATTTTAGTTTTCTTGTTACTTGAAGCTATATAAAATTATTAATTGTTTATGAGTTAGATACTTTAAGGTTTAATTTGCACAAAATAAAAATTGTAAAGTTAAGGCTAAAAAAAGCTTAACTTTGAGGTTTTTTATATAATTAAACAAACAAATTCTTTTAAAATTTGGACGAAATGTAGACAAAATGTGCACTTAAAAACATTTAGTTAAGTTTGGGATGCAAATTGAAACAAAATTAAGTTTGAGGTGCAACTTGGAACCATTACTCAAATTTAGTTAATCACCAGTGAAATTTGCCATAATATAAATTAATGATAAACAAGGAAAAAGCAACCCCATATATAGAGTCCTCCCAAAGAAACACTAGCTAAGAAGTATATTAATTATTCCTCTCACTCAAACCCCCGGCCCAGTCTTAATTTACAAGTCTGATGGCGGCTATTTTAATCGTTGCGGCAGCAGGGCTTGTGGTTTTTGGCCTTTTGGTGTTAATTCATATGTGCGTAGAACAGAGACTGTTTGGGAAGGAAGATGACATTGGATCCCAAGGAGGTACAAATAATGAAGTGCCAAGATCAAGAGGTTGTCTAAGATTAATGTTAGAAGATGAGATAAATGGGCTACAATGTTTTGATTTCAGGATGGAGGAGAAGGAGGAGGAGACAGATGAAAATAGTAATAGTGGAGGTGGAGGTGGAGGTGCAAGCATGGTGATGGCTGAGTGTACGGTGTGTCCGGAGATTTATAAGGAAGGGGAGAAGTGCAGGGTGCTACATGGTTGAGGAGGAATAGGGGGGATTGCCCGCTATGCAGAACAGGGGTCCTTGAATAAGAGTACTGTAACAGCATAAGAGTAGTATTGTACGTACTATAGATGATGATATATTTTCTTTCCTTCTTTCTTTTTTTCTTTGTAAATTATAATCTCACTTTAGATTAGATATATTTGTGTTTTTTGATCAACGAGAGAGATTCAGAGATTTATTATATATATTTGGTCTACTGGGTATAAGTATGCATCTTTTTTGTTAATTTGGAGTAGTAGTAGCAGTAGCTCGTAAATTTAATTTTTTTTTAAATAATTCCATCATTTTTTTTAGAACAATGATAAATGGCCGCCTAATACTTAAACTTTCCCTTATATTTCTTAGCGGGGAAACTGTTTGAGCCCCACTGAAAACAAACGTTCCACTAGACGGAGTATTTCTTAGCGGGGAAAACCAAATTAAATGAAACGCAATTCTCACAAAGCTTTAGGTGGTCAAAATAGGTATTTGGCTGCTGCTAGTGCTTCTTTCATTTTTATTTCATTCCGGTATGCATTTTGGTCGAACCACATGGAACCGTTGCGCACTCAAGCAAAAGTACAAGATCTAAATAGGTTTTATAATTTTATATATTATATAATAAATATGAACAGAAAAGTTATAAAGAGAGAATTCTTCTCTTTAATAAAAAAAAGAATACTTATTTTGAAGAATAAATGGATGAACTTTTAAATGAAAATTTGTAGAAATGATCTATATTATGAATAAATTACTCCCACCAAATTTCATCAAAAAGTTTAATTCAGAAGTTGGTGAAACGAATATCAAAAATTTCAACGGTCGAAATTGCACATATATATCAATATTTCATTACAACTAGTTCTAGATTGATTTTTTAGATAAAATTTCGTGGAGCTGATCTAGTCATTGTATAGGTCATCTTTGCAAATTTTCATAACAAAATTTATCTATTTACCTCTCCAAATGAGTATCCCTTCTTTTTGTTAAAGATAAAAATTCCCTCTTAATAGCCTATATTTTAAATATCAATATATAAATGTTTTGTTCCTGATGACAACTTTCAGAATGTGGAAAAAACCTTTCTATTATATCTTCAAATTGCTGTAAACTAGAATTTTGAGAATTGGCAAAATTCGTAGTCATAATTACTTTCCATACATATTTGGGTATGCTATACCAGTAATAGTGAAATTAAATTTAGGTAACTGTTGTCATAATTAATCTGATAAGTTTTTGACCATTCAAAAGATGAATGTGATCATGTCAATCATCAAGCTATATCCATCGGCAAATATTAGAGAGAAGGGGGTAATGGAGAGAGGAGTTGGATTCCTTGCAGGCTATATATCTTTCGCGACAAATTTACATATGTACACGAAAGTATGATACATCATAATTCTTACTACTAAATGGATTTTTAAATGTATTTGTGATAAACATCAACTTCTAAACGTAGGTGAAAAACAAAAACTACACGCAGAACCACACTCTTTATTTCCTAGCTTACCTCTTCCATTGAATGCAGGGGCGGAGCCACGTGGGGGCCAGGTGGGGCCATGGCTTCACCTGGGTTTTTTGAAAATTTTCAGAGAGTACAGGGATTTATGTGTGGGAAGGGAAAGTTGAGGGGCCATTGTGTAATTTTGGCGAGGGGCGTTATTTGGGATTATGCTCGTAAGTTCGGGGGCAGGGGTTGTAATATAAGCTAAGCAAGCAATGTTTGGTGGTTTTTGTGAGGGGGGCTTTGTGTAATTAGCAACATGAATTGAAGGTGTAAGTTTGTAATATATACTAAGTTTTCACTTTCTTTACTTTCTTCTTTATGCAGCCGTTCTTCACTAAAGTTTATTTATTTTTTATTTTTTTTGAAACACAACCTCCATTTTTTTTGGATTATATATCAAAAGATATAATTAATTTTAGTATATTATTTTTAACTTTTCCAAAATATTGAAACATAATAGAGAAGTATTTTAGTAAAAAATTGGTATGTAAACATAATTATTGAGTTTGATTTGGCTTAATTTTTTTTTGTCCCCCCTGAAAATTATTCCTGGCTCCGCCGCTTAGTGAATGCATGCTTAATTAATTGCTAAGTGCGAAATCTCTTTGAAATTTTGTCAACGTCATCTCTTTCTTTACGTTCTCTCTTCTAAATTGAACTCAACACCTTTCTCTCTCCTCTCACACACACAGGGATAAACCCAGAATTTTTTTATATGGTGTGTTGAGTTAAGACAATATTTTTCGAACAAATTTCTTATAAAATTAAGGGCTTGTTTAATCCAACATTATTTTTTAATTATAAATTTAGCATGAAGACATATTTGAAATTAATGAAAATTAAGTGTAGCCAATATTTAGATTTAATCATTAGCAAGATTTGAAATTAATAAAAATGTTAACTTGAATGAACATTAAAATTAATCACTAATTAATATTTAAATTTGATAGAAAAAGGAAAATACGTAGTTCAATAAGTGATGACACATAATTTAAACGAAAGAGAGTGAAAATAAACAAATGAAACGTTTGTATAATTTTCAATCTAGGCAAAGAAAAAGATGAATTAGGTTTAGCAATTAATGGACGCTTTGGTAAAAAAGGTGTATTTTGTAAGATAGAGAAAGTTTTAGTAAAGAAAGAAAAAGAAAGAGAAAAATAAAAAGAGAATATGTGTGTGAGAGAAGGGATCCACAGTTCGAGAGTGGAAAAGAAAGAAAGTGACCCACATTTGAAGCACGGAGTAGAAGAGTAGCTTTTTCAAAGAAAATAGAAGAAATAGTGGCCTTTCTAATAATGGGCTGAGGCTGAACGTTAGAGTGGGCTAAACTCTGTACCTTGGGCTGAAGCATACATTTCCCCTGACATATATTGAGCAATATGAACAAATGGGGTGGACCTGATCCTGCTTGACCGAGGCCCAGTTCCCCATTCTCTAAGGCCTCGTTTGGTTCACGGATTTTAGTACTCGGGAAAGAAAAGTCGTTCTTTTCCTTTGTTTGGTAAGCACAAATTCTGGAAACACTTTCCCGAGAGAGGGGAAAGTAGGGGGTAAAACCATTCCTCCCAAAACACATGAGATTGATTTTCCCATGTGATTTTCCAAGCATTTATTACACAAATTTTAGACAATAATATTCTTTCCTAAATACTTTCTATGATTTACCAAACACAAGAAATGAAATTTGACAGGAAATTTACTTTCCCACCTCCATGGGAAAGATAAGGGAATCGATTTCCTTTCTGTGAACCAAACGAGGCCTAAGTCTCACGTACCTAAATTAGGTTTTATCAAAAACTTATATATATATATATATAAAATAGTGGAATGGTGGGAATTTTTATCATATATTATGATATATATTCTTCTAAATTTGTACATTTTATTGTATTTATGGGCGTTGATTGGTTAAATATTGTTTTTATTAACAATATATACGATGACTAACATGATAACCATTTACTGTTGTTGCTTATTTGAGGAAACTAATGGTGTATGTAACTTATTATGGTATACATGCACACATCATAGTAAATACTCTATGTTACTTAAAAAATCAATATATATAGTTTCAGTTATGAAAAAAATTCTCAAATTGAATAGTTGATCATTTTCATCACAATTTAAAAAACAAAACTTGTTTCATATGTTGAATTTTAATAAGTTGAATATTTTTGAAAAAAACAAACAAACAATAAACTCTTTATTTTATAATAAAGTATTATTTTGAATTAGTCTTCGAGTGTTGGGAGTTTTCATTTCTCATTTTAATTGCATGCTCTTTGTTTTCTTAAAAATGCAAGACTTTTGGTAACAAAAATCAATTTTAAAACAAATGGTAGTTCAATTTTACATTTTAGCATATTTTTTCTTGAAGAGGATGGCTAACAGCCTAACATCATAGGCACTTAGGGCTCATTTGGTTCGAGTTTTATGAATGGAATTGGCATTCTAGATGTCAAGAATCTTTTATTCCTGGCATCCTTTATTGGATTCTATTAATACTCGTTTGGTTGGAGTTTTAGGAATGAACTCGGCAATTTTTTATTTTTTTTTAATTTTCTGGATTTTTTTTTCATTTACTGGGAAAAATATATTTTTTTTTCATTTTCTGGGAAAAAATATTTTTTTTCATTTTCTGGAAAAAAATAATTTTTTTCACTTTCTGGGGAAAAAATAATATTTTTTATTTTCTGGGAATTTTTTTTTTCATTTTCTGGAAAAAAAATATATTTTTTCACTTTCTGGGAATAAATTTTTTTTTTCATTTTCTGGGAAAAAAATATTTTTTTTCATTTTTTGGGAAAATATAAATTTTTTCATTTTCTGGGAAAAAAATATTTATAAAAATTTTCTGGAATTTTTTTTTTCATTTTCTGGAAAAAAAATATTTTTTGGACAAAAAAAAGGATTCCTCAAATTGGGAATCCAAGATTCCTCCCAATTTATAAGGGAATAGATTTTGGCAAAATGGGGGATGTGAGAATCCGCAAATGCGACCCCCCGGGTCTCGTCCCCGTTCGTGGTGGTCTGAAGCGTCGGAAGGGATTCTGTCGCTCCATTTGCTTAGAGTTGTTTGATGATTCATATCGGGTGTCCTTACGTCTATTCTAGATGCAAAGGGGTTCGTTCAGAGTCGCCAGTACGTTTTACGAGAAAACGGACAAAAAGGTTGTGTAAGGGGAAAGGCTATAGACAAGCCTTTCTTTACACGTTTGTCTGCGAAACCAGGTTTCTATAGGGTTCGGGAACTATATTACGGTTTGGGAAGGTGTTAAGCACCCATTCCGCCCTTTCGGTCTCTAGTGGACTTATATGTTTATTCTATGTTGAAAAACTTGGATGCTTTTACTGACAGTCTACTACTTTTCAAATGAAAACCCTAATTTCCGGGGGAAGACGGGAAAGGGATGAAAACCTTTGTGTTCCGAGATCCGATGTTTTATTTATTTGAAAAGATGTAAATACACATGACAAAACCTTTTATTTTGAAAGAGTGTCCCGTATTATTTCCTTAGATAATGACGGTTTTCTCGTGTTGTGTTTACTTTTGTGAAAGTTCGGATCTAATATCGGGACTAATTTAATATGGAATCATGACTCTTGAGAGGAGAAATATCAGACACATCGCAGTCTATAGAGAAGACAGGATATGTTGATTTTTAATTCCTAAATAAGTCTTATCAGTCCGGGTTTTGAAAACAGAATTTTATCCGGACGATAACGTACTTATTCTTCTGGTTTTGAAAATGGTTTTATCAGGGTCTTTTGTGTCGAAAACGATAGACTATTTGTAACTTGACAATAAGTTTATTCAAATAAAACGTTGACAGAATAACAGAAGTAAAACAAGTACACAGATATCTAATTTTAAATACTAGAAGGGACTTTCTTTACCTTCCTGACGAGAATAATAATAAGAAAGAAAATATAATACGGCAGAGAGATCTCCGGCGATAATAATCTTCTCTTTCTTTAGATATTTCCGAGAAATCGATTCCGGAGACGGGACACGTCGAGTGTCGAGGATAGATTCGATAATTCTTCAGAAATAAGATAATAGTAGAAAAGTGCTTGATAAAAATCAAATCTAAAGCTCCAAATTCTCAGATTCCAATTGCTGCCCTTGAACCCTTGGGGGTGTTGGCCTATTTATACTGCTCGGGGAAGATTGTCGCGCGACATTTCCCCAAAAAAGGCAAGTGTCGCGCGACATATCTGTTTGTCGCGCGACATTCCTGTATGTCGTGCGACAAACGGCTGAAGTGATGGGTCCTGACACTGTGATGTGTCAGAAAGTGGTTGGTCGGGTGCAGAGAGGGATTGTCGCGCGACATAGTGGGATTGTCGCGCGACATTCCAATGATTGTCGCGCGACAATGTGATATGTCGTGCGACAATCCTTCATAAAAAAAGGTTTGTCGCGCAACAAACCCCCCGGGGTAGTTTCGGGTGCTCGGGTGTGTCCTGGACTCCAAAAATAGTAGTCTCGTAGGTCATTAGGGTTCTTGCGGGGGTCACGGATCGGGGTGTCTACAGACCCTCTCGACTCAAGCTCCTTGCTTGCAAGGAATTGAGGCGACTGGAAGAGATCATGATCCATGGCTCCCGCATGAACTCTAAAGAAGTGTTTATGTAAAAAGTGCTTGTGAGTGCCTCCGGAGAGGGCTTCGTGTTTGGTTTTGCCTCCGGAGAGGGCTTTTGTTACCTCATTGCCTCTCTCGAGGGCTTTGACTTGCTCCACTTGCTTCAGATGGGAGGACTACCATTGCGCCTCAGGTGGGAGGACTACCGTTGTGCCTCTCTGGGAGGGCTTCGCCTCAGGTGGGAGGACTACCGTTTGTGCCTCTCTAGGAGGGCTTCGCCTCAGGTGGGAGGACTACCGTTGTGCCTCTCTGGGAGGGCTTTACCTCAGGTGGGAGGACTACCGTTGTGCCTCTCTGGGAGGGCTTCGCCTCAGGTGGGAGGACTACCGCTGTGCCTCTCTGGGAGGGCTTCGCCTCAGGTGGGAGGACTACCGTTTGTGCCTCTCTGGGAGGGCTTCGCCTCAGGTGGGAGGACTACCGTTGTGCCTCTCTGGGAGGGCTTTACCTCAGGTGGGAGGACTACCGTTGTGCCTCTCTGGGAGGGCTTCGCCTCAGGTGGGAGGACTACCGTTGTGCCTCTCTGGGAGGGCTTCGCCTCAGGTGGGAGGACTACCGTTGTGCCTCTCCGGGAGGGCTTCTAGATCTGTAAGAAGAAGGAAAAAATGCCTCTGGGAGGACTTTCATGAGTAACTTTTGCCTCTGGAGAAGGCTTGTGATTTTGCCTCTGAAGAGGGCTTGTGTTTGTGATTTTTTGTTAAAATTTTAATTTGTCTCTCTTTAGACTGCTAGAGTGAGAGAGAGAAGTTTTTGTGAGGGTGAAAAGAGCTCCTCGAGGTCTAATCTTATCCGAATGTCTGCTTTCCTGTATCTTTCTTGAATTTTGTTCTCATGTTTTCCTCGAGTGAGGGTACTTTTCTCAGAAGGCAGTTTTCGATTTTCTTTTGCTTTCCGCAGCGTGATGATTCGAGGATTTTCCAAACCATCTCTTCTGTATCGTGCTGAAAAGAAAATTTGTCTGAAAGTCCAATCTCTGATCTCTGTTCTTTTCTCAGTTTCTCTTTTTGGTGGGCCCAACATCGTTTTCTGTTTTTCGATACCCTTATTTCTCCCTCTTTTGGGAAAGATTTTTCCTGGCCCTCTCTGTTTTTGACCAGGAGTCTTTTCATCCCTTTGTTGTGATCAGGAGCCTTACTCACCCAAAACGAAGCCCTGAGCCGATTTGGCCTAGCTGTCACTTTTGGTGTGGCTCTCCCTGCCACTCTGCATTTCTGTTTCTCTCGCTTGCCTTGGGCGCTCATGCGGGTTTCTCCTTTTTTCTACTTTTTCAATTTTTTCTATTCCCGTCTTATCCCGCTATTCT